>JAPSES010000001.1:22811484-22826867 GCA_029822895.1 Maxillicosta whitleyi
ACCCCGCGGCTCATCTACTGACTGCTGACACAGCCATTACTCAGCCCCGCAGCTCAGAGAGTTCGTTACGGGGTTTTTGTGGGGGGTCGGGGGGGGTTGTGTGTTGGTTTGGGAGGAGGTGGGTGGAGTTCACGGGGTCAGACCAATGGGCTGCGGGGATTACCAGCGGACCACCATCTGCCGTCACAATGATTATCAGGGTGAGGAAATCAATTGTCTGAGTAAATATGAAAGAATGGAGGATCTTCTAAACTACAGGTTCGTCTTCACCTAAACAGACCGGTGTCAACATCCTGTTAAAGTATGATGTCACTTCCTGTTTCCTGTGTTCCACTTCTGTCTGTGTCCATATATGAAACAGGTGTCATTCTACTCCCTCAGATGTGTGCATAAAGAGCATAACTGCAGACATGTGTGAGGTTAGATCACCTTAGCTCCTACTGTGTCTGTCAACCTGGATCTGAATGAATTCACCATAATTAAGGTTTTCACATCTGTTTAACCTTTATTTAACCAGGACGGTCAGTTGAGAAGCAGCTCTGATTAGTTACAGTTACATAATGAGTCCATAAGAGTTTTATTAATATTGATTTTCACTGATACATTGATCTTCATCATAGATGGACAGACGGACGGATAGATAGATAGACAGACAGACAATGTGAATAATGGATCAATAATAATAATATTTATTATAAATATATATAATATTTATCTGACTGGTCCATGAGCTGGTCTGCAATCACAGTGTCTGATCAAACTACTGGTCAGATGCAACGTCATAATAGTTTTGGATTAGTCTGATTTAATTTTGACTTTTTTTCTGTAATTCATTTAGTATTAATTAGTTTTTAGAGCAGGTTTACTAGTTTTTATTAATTTTTGTTTGCTTAGTTTTGTTTTGTTTTTTCACGTCTTTCCTCTCCATAAATCCCATACAGGACTCCGCTGCGTTCTCCTACATTTAGTTTCTGTGTTGCAGGTAGAGCGAGGATGAGACCGCGACTCTAAACCACAAGTAATGTGAAGTGACAGACTGTGAAGCGTAGTATGATGACACCAGCTGAAGTGAGCAAAATAACCAAATAAGCAAAATTAATCAATTTCATATCAATCTGACATTGACAAAGATGTAAACAAAGGGAATTTTATCCATAATTTTTATGCATTTTAGTTTATTTTTTTAAGCACACTATACAGTTTCAGTTAGTTAATATTTCTTATTAGTAGTTTTTATTTATTTCACTTAACGGAAATGTTTTTTTAATGCTAGTTTTAATCATTTCTTTAGTTTCTATTAACAATAATAACATTGGTCAGATATATTTCACATTTTATATGTGTATCCCTTTAGACAATGTCTATAAAATTTGGTTGCAGTTTTGAGAATGTTTAGAATTTTTTGAAATATTAAAATGTGCCTTTACTCACAATGTGCCATATTTTGATGGTTTATAAGATGGAAATTGTTAAAGATATCAATATAGTTACTATCTGACACTGACAGGAAGTCACATAAGACCAACGGACAAGTTCACAAATCCATCTAGGCTAGTTATTGAATTTCAATAAAACGTGACGCTGAGACACGGGGACATTGGTCCTATTTTTTGCTTATAATATCTTCTACTGTGAGTTTTACTTCTGTTCAAGAATAGAAACTCATTCCTACAAATAATAATAGTAACAAATAATAATTTAAAAAAGCCAAATGGAATGTTCAAATTCTTTTATAAATTGTTTCATAAAATAGAAAGATTTTCAGAGATGTCAAATTGTTTTTTTTTTCTTAAAGATCGATCATTTCTTCTCAAACCTACTTTGACGTTCAACATTTCATCCAGATGCTTCTCACAGATAATCCAGCGCTGACTTATTCCTGGTGTCTCATTATTTGTCCTAAACTTGTTGACGCTTGTTTGCGTCATGCGCAGTAACCCCTAATCTGACCAATAATGGCTCCGTTTATCTTTACAGAACACAGATGCTGCTCCATATGACTCATAGCCACAACATGCAGAGCTTATGGCACTAATTCAGACAGATGCCTCATCTGGCACACTTTTTCCCGCCTTTCACTAATGCATCATATTGTTATCTAATCGGCTCAGACGTAATTAAAATGATATCCACATCCTCCCTTTTCAACCATATTATCTGTTCTTCAAATCTCCAACTGTCTTAATCCCATAGAAAACAATTAATTTCTGTAGCGCAGCAGGTTTATTATGTACGACCCTCCTGTACACGTTCACTGGAACTTCACCATTTTTTGGAAGATTGTGTCTCTACCACCGTTCAAATAACTGTAACTCCTGACCCGTCTGTGTAATTATGACATCTGAAAGCTAAGTTTGGGTTCTTTCTATTACTATATAACACATTAGGGAAGACCCCTGTGTTGGCTGAGGGGGAGGGGTGGAAGTGGGCGGAGCAGAGAGCAGCAGAGTGCAGTGGGTGAGAGAGAAATGGAAGGTTTTTATTACTTTACGCAGCATTTTAGTGAGGTTTTAGCTGTGATTTTGTGATGAGTTCTTGTAAACTGTATACAGGTAGTCCTTGGGTTACGAACAAGTTCCGTTCTTATGCTGTCGACGTAACCCGAATTTCTGCATAAATCGGAATTAACCCTAAATACCCCTTAAATCTCTAAATAACTATCCAAATTCATGTATTATACTTCATATTAATAAAATAAAGTAAAAAAAATAAGATATTGTACTTAATGTACGTACAGTATACAGTACGTATGTACAGTAATGGCGGACAAAGACTCCGCCGTCGTAAAGTCAAAATAACACAAGTCAGTTATGTCATAACCTGAGGACTGACTGTATAATGCTCATGGTGCTGTTTTGGGGGGGGTTCTACTTATAGTTTTAAGTAGTGAGCCGTGCAGCCGCGATTTGCACAGCTAATTTACAAAACCAGACAAAAAAACAGTCTACGTCTTTGGCTGAAACTGTGCTAAATATCTATATAATTTCGTCTCACCTTGTCATTTCCGAATTTTGGTTAAATCCATCTTTTTTTCACTAATATACAGCGAAAGATCATTTCAGGTTCTAGTCTAGTCACTGACTTCCACTTCCACATTTTGCCAAGAAACAGGCGATCTGATTGATCAATTGATGTACCATTTGAAAGGAGGCCTCTGATTGGCCTGAAATTCGATCCTGGTGACACCGCAGGTCTGGTTGGTTGGTCGTCAGGAAAACAGGTGCACACCCTAATTTTTATGTGCACACTCAAAACTCTGATCTACTTGTGTGTTTTTCCATGTTTTTGTCCATTTTAAGTGAGGGGGAGGGGTTTTCTCACCTTTTTTCACTGTTTTTATTTGTATTTTTCCAGTTCGTATAATTGACTGACAGTTGTATTTTAGCTGTAAAATACTACATGGACACAGAGGGCTGTGGACACAACTTTCCAGTACATGTAAAGCAGTTGAAAGTTTATTTCTATAATCTCATAAAGTTTTGTTATGCACATTTACAGTTGTTTTTCATAATGAATATAAAAATTAAAGTCTTTTTTTTTTTTTTGCTAAACACATTTATTATATATAATAATGATAATTAGACATTGAAAGTTAAGATTTTCCTGAAAGAAGGCGCGAAAGAATTGGCAGAAACTTTTTCTGACACTTTTATGGCAAAAAAGAAAATCATAAAGAAATGTAGTTGTAATGGTAACTCTTGTCAGGTTAAAGTTATAACTTGTGTGTGTTTTGTCCAACGTCCACAGTTTAACATCTGAATGTGGGCGTGTTCAATTGGTGGTTTTCTTGCCAAAAATAAAATAAAAAAAACATAAGGAAACCTTTGCTGCCTGTTATAATAGGAGTCCTAACAGGGTGAGCCAAAATGGCCGCCGCAGAGCGAAGGCCCGGCGCCCTCTGAGGTCGAATCGTTTATTGTTTGGCGGTCGGGTGTGATGGCGCAGAGGCGTCACAGGCGGATTAACGAGCGGCGGCACATGTCACAGAGTGAGAGTGTGCTGACACACGGCCCAACACGCTCCAGATCCAGAGGAGGCGACAGCTGGGCCATAAGAGGCTCATGATGCAGAACTGTGGCCCAACAGATAAACACTCCCATCAAGAGTTCTAGGACACGTCTCCACGACAACAGAACAACATGTGTGGAGTGTTTTCCTCTGAGACCGTCTTTGTATCCATTAAACTCCCGTACATTTAAGTCAGACGTGTCAAACATATGGTCCGTGGGCCAGAACCGGGCCCCGACCAGAACATCAGGTTTAGAAAATACAACATGTCGGTCTGATTTATGCACTGACGATGGCGTCACTCTGTCCTTTTTTTCCTTTCTTTGTTTATTTATTTATGTATTTCTGTTTAGTTTCTTCTTATGCTTTTTTCTTTATTATTCATTTTTCTTTCTTAGTATCTTTCTATTATTTATTTATTTATCTCTGTTTTTAGTGTCTTTTTTTTGCCTATTTTTCTTCCGTAGTTTCTTTCTGTTCTTTCAGTTTAGTACAAAAAAAACAAAAATAGTTTTGGCACAGACACAAATACATGCTTGTTAATTAAATAAATAAATACATGTAAATTATAATATTAAAATAAAACTAAATAAATGATCAGAGTTTATCATCCAACTCATTACCTGCTCCATGTGTTTTGTACTTTGTTTGTTGTCCACTTGTTGAAGCACCTTCATGTCCTGGATGTGTTTCATTTTCTGCTGAAACATCCAGTTTTGACCTGGATGGAACTGAGCACGTGCAGAAGGAGCACGTGTGTTTGGAGAATGGAACAATTATTGGTAGAGTTTGATGACAGACTGATTCTTAATGTAATATTTTATAAATGCATGTGAAGCACTGCAGAAAAAACAAACCTTCAGGATCAAGATCTAAACAAAGAAACCAACTTTGTGCTAAAGGCTTCCTCTGTTGAACATATGTAACAAGGTGCAAACAACAGTGAAAACGGTGTAAGAAAAAGTTCAGAATTGAACATAAAACATATGTGTAGATACTTTCATACTGTCATTAGTACAGACATTTTCCTTCTAGATCACTGAAACTGATCAGTTCCTCTGTGAACTCCTTCCATCCCAGTTGTGTTGTTGTGTGGTTCAGTCTGTTGTGTTGTTGTGTGCATACAGTTTGTTGTGCACTTGAGTTTCCGTGTAAACGTCTTCCTCTCACTGCTCGCTGCCATGTAATCAGGATGGGAACTCGAGCTGTCCCTCAGCAGCTCGCTGTGGCCCCACTCATTATCTTATCTCCCATTGTCGGCCGCTGTAATTCCCCCCCTCATGATTGATGATGTCGCTGTCTGATTACACCAAGACAAAACCGCCCTAAGATCACCTTTCCCTCCTGTGGCCCGATCCACCAGCACCACGAGGTCCGACAGAGACGGCGGGAGGGAAGCGGGGGGTCTCAGGCTGAAGCTGAAGCTCAGGTTGAAGTTGATGCTGAAGTTGAAGTTGAGGCTGAAAGTGAACCTAAAGCTGAAGTTGAAGCTGAACCTAAACTTGAGGGTGGCTGTGGCTCAGTTGGTAAAGTGGGTTATCCAAAGGGTTGGCGGTTCAAATCCTGACTCCCACTGTCCACATGTCAAAGTGTCCTTGAGCAAGACACTGGTACATGGTACATTAGCATAGTATCCTCCTACTGGTGTGTGTGTGTGTGTGTGTGAGGCTTTGTAAAGTGCTTTGACCAAGGTGTAGGAAAGAACTATAGAAGTGCAGAACATTTACTCAATATAAAGTGCGGTTAAGTTTTTCACTATTTTTTAATAGTGCATAAATAGCCTAGAATAAATGTTTAGACATGTTTTTTAAAGTAAATGTTTAGTGAATATTCCACAACACTAAATGGTTGAACATCCAAACCCATGAACTCCATTTCCTTCTTTGTTCCGTTTGCTTTGGCGCCATACTTTGCGAAAGAGTGGGCGTGTTGGAATAAGAAGCTTTGGTTTTACCTGCTGCAGCCGTCTGTCTGTTTGTCTGTCTGTTTGTCTGTCTGTCTATCTGTTTGTCTGTCTGTTTGTCTATCTGTTTGTCTGTCTGTCTATCTGTCTGTCTGTTTGTCTATCTGTCTGTCTGTTTGTCTATCTGTTTTGTCTATCTGTCTGTCTGTCTGTTTGTCTATCTGTTTGTCTGTCTGTCGTACTCATGCTGTTCAGGATGTGTCCTTTTAAAGGGCTAAAGGTCTTTGCAGAAGAACCCCCTCTACATAGTTTGGTTGAACACTCGTTCCAAACTGCAGTTCTCTTCTCGCTCTAACACTTTAAAATATTTCAACACCGCCGACATTTTACCGAGGGTCAGAGGTCACAGTGCCACTGCACATCGTCTGATTTCATCATTGCGTCACACGCTACTTTTCGGCCTTGTCTTTAACTCACTCCACCTTTTTTTGTAATATTCAGCCAAATATATTTGGTTACTGAATATTCTGTGCATCCCTAAATTAAGTAGTTTCATCTCTCATAACATCACTAGTTATCCTTCACTAACTAGTAGCTCATTCTGCAGCAGAAAGCACATAGTAGAGGGTCTCATCAGAAAAGTATATTCTTTACTTCATCACCGTACACAGAACTGTCCAGAAACACCAGTGGGAAGAGGAACTGGGTAGAGAAACATGCCCAGTCCAAAAACATTCACCTTCAGTCTGTCTAAAACGCTCTAATGTAGTTCAGAGTTGGACATAAACTGCACCGGTCCAAAGCAGAAGTGTCCAAACTACAGTTTATTATTAACTCAGATGTCACCACGAACCAGGAAATCTTTCACACATGTTTTAACTTTGTAACAAACTGAGCAGATTGTGGCTGTAAATATTTAATTTGTTTTCATAGATCTTTGAAACTCAATAGAATGTCATGTTCTCACTGCAATATTTGGAATTATTCCACAGAACACACACCTGAACAAGAGCTTCAAGAACATCATTGCCTTCACATCTTTAACAGCTGGTCGGTTCGTTCTACTGAAACAGAAAAACAGAAACGTTTGGATTAAACACGTGATGACGTTAGAGAACATAAGATAAATTCTATACAATATGGCACCTGTCGTGTATTAAATAGATGGACGAACTCTTTTTCATTGTAACGTAGGATATGCATGAGTATGTATGTATTTTTTCAATGTTACTTTTATAAATATATTTTATTCTGTGTATTCATTTTGTATGTTTTTGTTGAAGTTTTGTTGAATTTTATATACGTACAATCGTACTATAATCGTACTATACAAATTCAACAAAACCCCCACATGTGTTTTTTCCTCCAGTGTGTGTGTTTGCTGGTGTGTTTGGGTCCAGTCTGGTATCAAACATTTATGCTTGAAGGCTCCTCGTGCCTCAGATAAATCACAAAGGTAACCTGTGCTCTTTTTAACGGACAGTGAGCCTCATCTCTCCATGCGGCGGTGGAGACAGATGCCTCATTATCCATGCCACAGGGGACAAAACGAGCCCCGGGACCCGATTCCCCCACCCCACCCCCCCGACCCCGCCGGCGTTCAGTTTCCACCACACCGACACAAGGCGGCCTTGGAACGTGGCCGGGCGGCGCTCATCTCTGACCTCAGCGAGCGCAGGTCGCTGGCAGAGTCACATTAAAGTTTCAGAGGACCCAAAGGTCCCTGTCAGGAGTGTTAACAGCAGCATTGTCCCCGCTCCCCCTGACTCAAAGGGCCAAGTGTAACAGGGCACCCCCCTCCCTCGCCCCCCCTGCGGTCAGGTCCGCCCCCCCTCTGGGTCCTCAGATACAGTGACACCCATCAAATCATCTGTAGCTCCGCCCACACCGGCCGGGCTCAGGTGAGGAGCTTCTTCAAATCAGTTTCAGTTTGATGGAGTCGGTTCTGAACTTTACATGGACGCTGAACACATCTGGTGCGTTCAAATGCACCAGAATATCACACTAGAACAACAGTAGAACCTCACAGTATGAGTTTAACTCTTTAAATAACCGAGCTCATTTTGTGATTCACTCATTTTACAAATTATTTTTCCCTGTTGAATTGAATCGAACTGAATTGAATTGAAATGTAAATAATTCATTCCAGATTAAAAAAAAATTTTTAAAAAACACCCAAAAATCTTTTATGAAGTGGTTTTAAAATAGAAAAAGTCCAATTAGTAAGAAAATAAGAATTATAAAAACAAATAAACTGGTTTTATTAACTTATTTACCTTGTGGAGGCTCCACCTGTTGGATGAACGTCTGCTCCACTTGTACATTTACACTCAAATACTCAACAACCGCAAAGGGAATTTAACGAACTACGGTGAACTTGTACTGACAGGTTCTACTGTTTCTGACATGAGGAAGAAGGTTCCACCTGTTCTGTCAGAGTCTAATGTGAAAATATCCACGCCAACTTTTACCCTGGTTGGAGTTTTTAATCCCTCAAAGACCCAAAAATGTGTTTATTTGTTTTTTTTATGGTGTGAACGCTCGAAGCTATTCACATTTAATTTGATGTTAGTGGTGGATCAGATGCAAAGAAGGCAAAAACATAAGCTTCTTCTAGAATATTCCTTTTTTTGTTTGTTTTTGTGTTTTGTTACAGTTTTTTGTAAACTCATTCATTCATTGTGACTCTGAGCCCCTGCTGTTAAAACACAACCACCACGATTTGGATCTGCATTTGTTCAATTAAATGTCCTAAAAGTGTTTGATGGAAACAATGAGGCAGCTGCTGCAGGTCTTTATGACCTCACTGGAACACAGCGGGGTCTGTGATTAACTCTGCAGGGAGTGGTTACGTCGCCTGCTTTTGGAAAAAGTGGTTTAATACTTTCCATATATTTGTGTCTGGGTGTTTATTCTTAGATATGCTGTTGTATATAATCCAGTTTATATGTTATTATTATTGATATTAGAATAATTTTCCTCAGATTATGTTGATAAGGATGACAGCTACACAATGATAGAATAATAGTTCAGTCAGTGCTGTTTTTTTATTTTTAATTTCAGTGACATAAGAACTTATTTGTAGACAATAGATCTGTAAAATCTGATTTCAAGAAATTTTAATAAGATCATTAGCATATGTTCCATCTGCAGATTATTTTTATTTATTTTGTTTAATTCAAGCTAAAAATAAAAAATAAAAAAAATCTACCAATGGAACAAGTGAAAATTATCTTGGTAAGACTTTTTTAAATAACATATTCCAGACCTATTGTTTATAAATTAGTTCTTATATCTGACTGAAAAGTTCCTCTTTAGGTGATTCTGTCTGATTTTACGTGTGATCAGATATTTGGACTAGAAATGAGAAAAACACACTTGGTCAGATTTTGATTTTTGCAGCGCACATGTTTCTGACTCTGGTTTATGGTGAAGTTTACAACATATTTCTGTAAACAATGGCATGTTTTTGTTTGTTTTTCTCATGTTATACTGTGGTTTACAGCACAACACTGTATGATATTGACACAATATGTTGGGGTTTTGACTAAATGTACAAGTACATCAAATACTGACAAAAAAAAGTGATTATTGTAGATATATTTCAGAGATGATGTGAATATATTTTTTGGTTGATATAGTCTGACTTGAGGTTTTTTATCATCGTAATTACAATTTGTACACGCAAAAGTGTAAAATGAATGAATGATTATATTCAGGGACAAATACAAACCACTCCACTATACAGTATGATTATGAATAAATTAAAGTACAGATGACAATTAAATTCCATATGACAGGAGCTTTTGATTAGACAAATTCCAATAAAAATTAATTAATTGAAAATGATACTGATTGGTCTGATGTTTTCTGTATATTCATGTTCAATATGATTCCCTTTTGTCGGCTGGAGTGAGTTTAACAGAGGGTTTGCTGCCATCTAGTGGTTGTTTTTTAATGTCCTCAACAGACTTCATATTGTCATCGGACAAAACTATATTATCTGTGTCAGTGATTTTTAAAGAAGCTTCTATCATCCTAATATCTGTGGATGAAATATCCAGGTTTTGCATAGTGTATTATTTACCTGGAAACAGAATTTAACTCACACACTCCTAAAGTTTTGAGCAAACACATACTTTTTTAACCTTCTTATTGCCTGTTGATGTGGAATTTCAGACAGTTTAAAGGTTATCCAACAGTTTCTGGGATGTGAAGGCAGTGAATAAGTGTCTTACATTTGTTTTATATAAGGTGGTTGTTTCTAAACCAAATATATTGGCATTATTATTATTATTATTATTATTAAGCAGTCAACTGTTATGAGCTAATAGCTGCTAACAGTAGCTAACAAGTAAATAGTGTTTTTACTGACAGACTGAAGAAAAGTGAAACTTCCAAAGCTTTTAGGAAATCATTTGTGATTGCAGCTCCAGTTCATTAAATTGATTAATATTAATTACTAGAATTTTGTACAGATGGCATCTTTGTTTTAAGATGATACTTTTTATTGTTTATTGTTGTCATTATTAAACTTAAGACCTAATTTTAGACTTAACCCCCCCCCCCCAAAAAAAAAAAAACAAAACAAAAAAAAAACTATATTATATTTAGTTATTCGTTAATTGTTTTTGGTCATATAAGTACAGAAAAATCTAGAACGTTTTATTTTTTTAAATTGAGGGACAGGAAGCTGTAACAGTGCGCATGCGCTTTAGGAATCGTGTTTCCGGTCCGTGGTGACAACTGCATCTGTGATGAGGAGTCCTGTTCATCACTTTACACAGTAACACGGTTTGGTGTTTTTTGGGGCATGTAGATCTTCTCACCGGCCGAGGGAACATGCAGATCCTCACCCCTCATGTTTACTGGGCCCAGCGCCACGGAGAAATCTTCCTTCGGGTGGAACTGAGCGATGCTAAGGTAGGACGACCCGGCCGGTGCTTCAGGCTCCGGTGGGACGGTTAACCTCCACTAACCAACCATTAACTAACCTGGTTATGAGGTTCCGTTTGACAGAAAACCTATGTTTTAATAACCGGTTTGGCTTTTACGTGTTAGCAATAGCATTTAGCTTCCCGTTCAGTTCAGCTGCGACTTCTGGATCCAACTCTTACTGGGACTGAAAAATAAACACTAAACCGAATTATCTGTGAAATCTGGCGAGTTAAAACACACATCTCAATTTTACGGAATCAAAAAATATCCTACTGACGAACCGGATATGGAATAATTCTACTGTATATTGAAACATGGGTAATTTCAATCCGTTTCTCGATTGAATCACTTTTTGTCAGTGGCAGCATTAAGATACAAACATTCACTTGGCGACAACAAATCCTGCATAAAACGTGATTAAAATCTTATTTTCTGTCCCTCAAATAACATTATTTACATTCAGATGGTTAAAATAACCATTAAGGCTTTTAAAATTGCCTTCATTGCACATTTAAGTGCTGTTAATCGCCCTGCTGGGTTTTGAAAATGTCATGTACTGTTTATTTTTACCATCATTTCCTACTTATTTACTGGGATGTACATGACAAACTGGAGCTAAAATAAACGGTTAGTGCTTATATTTGACAAGACAGACTAAATGGCGTCTCATCTGTGTAAAACATTCAAATTTTTTTTTTTGTCTTTGTATTAAAGAATAATTTCACTGAATGATTAGAGGCTTCATGGCCTTGTATTACTGAACAAACTGGACATTAAATGCACATTTAACTGGGAGAAATGGTGTTTCAAGGTATTTCTTAGGCCTAACTGCATTTATGATGTGCCAAGCTTTAGATAAATTACAAAAATGTGTTAATTTGTTGCTAATTTCCATTATGGTTGTTTGGCTCTTGGCTCCAGTGGGCGTTGGAGGTCACAGCTCCATGAACCAACAGAACATCATCTGCGAAAAGCAAAATATGATCCTGAAGCCACCAAACTGGACACTGTCCACCCCCAGGCTATGGTTAGGAACATAATCAAACAGAAATCTTTGGCACGGGGTGCAGGTGGACTTTAACCTGCACCAGGAACAAGTGTGACTGAACACGAACATTTTGAACCAACATCTGATTCCTTTCATACAGAGACTGAAGAAGCCACAGTCATTGTTTCCATAAGTACTTATGAATAATTAAACCTTTATTAGACGTGTTCCACAGTGGAAGAATAGAGTTTACAAAATAGAAAATAATATCGGTAGTAACAGTTATTTGTATCACAGTTAATCATCAACTCATTTCCATATCGTTACAGTCTTGGTTTAAGAATTAATTTAACTTGTTTAAATGTTTGTTTAAAATAACTTGTTTATAGAATTAATTGTGTTTATATATAGACTTATTTCTACCACAAGGATGCATGTTTAATTAATATTATAAGTGTATAATTCAACATTGGACTACGAGAAATGCTTTTCTAAAATGAAAGTCCAGTTCCTCAAACACATAAACCGAACAAAACCATCTACTGATTTAAACTGTTTAATAAGTGTTAATCCATTAATTCTATCAATAAATGTAAATAATTGGTGTAAAATACAATTATTATTCTTTTCATGGTCATCAGATATGACCCATTTGGACATTCTTAGGCTCCGTAGTTACCATGGAAACACCATCATCTTCTCCACTATAGATTCACCAGTAAAACCCAGTTGGATCAGTACCAGTGGATGGACACACTGGGTTTATGTTCAGTTCATGGTATAATTTATTGAAAAAATGTCACATTTTCTTGTGATTTACATGTAGTTGAGTTTGAAATATAGTCATCCTGAATAAATCTTATGTAGGAAAGTGGAAAACATGTGCAACTTATGCATGTATTCATCAAAAATTAATAAAATTAAGTGCAATAAATAAGATAAATGATTAACATCTGATCTGGAGACAGTGGCTTTTGTCAATTTTATGTTAAATCATTTCCCCTTTCTGTACAAGCATTCATTTAGGTTTTTGTTTCGATTTGCGTTTTTTTTGTATTTGTTCTATGGAGAAAAAGAGTCTTATTGTTTCAATGTGGTTTTGTATAAAAGCTACACTCCAACTGTAAATTTAGTAACATGTTTCATGTAACCCTTGAAGACTTAAATATCCACCTACAACCAAAACCATCCACTCATGTAAAATATTAGCTAATGATATCCTTCTCTATTTTAATTACCGTAG
The DNA here is from genome assembly GCA_029822895.1 of Maxillicosta whitleyi. NCBI lineage: Eukaryota > Metazoa > Chordata > Actinopteri > Perciformes > Neosebastidae > Maxillicosta > Maxillicosta whitleyi. Next base: position 22,824,565 of record JAPSES010000001.1, read on the forward strand.
GGGTGTGTTCAAAATATCCATACAGGGATATATCGTAACAGGCCTCTTCACGTATCGATACAGAGGCGTCAGTATCGATATTTCACATACAACAAATAATTAGTTTATCAAGTTTGTGAAACAGCATCTGACTTTACATGTTTGAAGTTTATCAAAGCTGTCTTTATTTGTGCACTACAGCCAAGTTCTAAATGCAGTGTTTTACATGAACTACAGTGGAATTGTTGCTCTACATCAAAATAAAACAATAACATTTGAGTATACATGTGTCTGTTTTCTGTAAAAACTGTAAAAAAAAAAAAAAAAATGTATATAGGCCTAAAGTATCGTGTTGAATACCATGTACCGGAATGCACAGATATGGCGATACATATCGTATTGTGACCCCTGTATCGGGATGTGTATTGTATCGTGAGGTTGTTGGTAATACCCACCCCTAATTTTAATCTAGTAACCTATGAACCTACTCTGAGCTTTTATGAATATCTATATAATCACTGAATTAAATCACATCAAATTAAATCAGAATATAACAGGATAATAACTGGTGATAAAACCCTTAAAAAATGTTAAATGTAGAGTAATTTCATTTGGACGTCGCCTTAAAAATGTCAGTTCAAGGGTCGAAGCTGTTGGACGTTGCGCCGGTGTGTTATTGTCTCATGTTTACGTCTGTGTGGGTTCGACCTCCCGTCCCGTCGCCTCCATCTTCCACTTCATTCCACTGCGTTTGCATCAACAACAAAATCCAGCATCTCCTCCCGTTAAAGGCATCTGTCGGACACGTCTCATAAAACATGGATGACCGTCGATGGTTGTTCTGGGTCTTGTTCTCCCTCTTCCAGAACAGCTTAAAGGCGAACACCTGCCGTCGTACCTGGACGAGCGGGCCTTTCTCTGAGTTCACCTGCGGCTCCGCGTCACCTCCTGCTTCATCAATAAACAATACGTTCACACAAAGCAGCGCGCACACCCTCTGCACACAAACCACCGTTAATACTGTGGGGTTTTTTGTGTGTATTGTAACTGTTTTGTCGTCTGTCTGTCCTTCTGTCCGTTCAACAACATCTGAAGAATGCATTGACATATCTGCGCCACATTCTTACTGTCAATGCATCTTCTCGTGGAGCAGAAGCCGAAGGAAAATGACTACTTTTGTCCAGGTCAAATGTCCTTGTACGGTTATAGTATCCGAGTACTTTCAAAAAAAAAGTTAACATGCGTGTAATACGTTTCACACAAACACAATCTAATCTAAATTATGGGGCAGTAACCTTCAACTTTACACAATGAGGCTGAAAGGGATTAAAAGTCCAAAGCATGTTCTGTTCTTTTATTGTTTTTATGAGACTGGTGTCAGTGTTGATGTTTTAATTATTCTGTTGTAGCCGAATGTAACGGTTCTATTAGTTTTAGACCAGACGTTGTTTTGTCATAATTCTATTATAGAGTTTAGTCTTCTCTGGAGCAGTCGCTTATCTTTTCTTTTTTTTTTAACATGTTTTTAACAAACTGTGTTCTGTTTTCAGACTAAACAAAATGCATTTCCTTTCCTCTCTTTGTTTGCTGTGTTGCATCATTTGTAATGCAAATACGTTCATAAGAGAGTGTGGACAGATGTGTGTTTTCAGTCACTAACAGAAGCAGAAGGTTTTGAACTTTGTCCGTTCATTACACGTTTATTTAAACATAATTTCTGTGTGAACATAAGAGATTTTTCTAACATTAGACCAGACACGGTGAGTTTTCTGTGGGTTTATCTGCTGTTCTAGTTGAGGTCATGGGGTTTCACAGGTTATTTGACTACTATGTATGTATTTAAATAAATTATATATAGTACATACTATATAACTGCTATTATTACCATGTTGGTTTTATAATATAAAACAGATTGAAAAATTTAATCAATCATTACAATTCTAAAGTTGTGATGTTTGAGAAGAAAACCACCCAGAATATATGAGAAAATAGTTGTATTACAAGAAAAAATTATATACTTTTATTGGAAAAAGTTGTCAAAATTCCCAACTAACCCAAATGCATCAGTGTTTGAACCACTATTTTTAATAATGTTTTTTGATGTTTCATAATATAAGTTTTTTTTCCCTCAGATTATGGTTTTATTCTCATAACTTAAATGTTTTAACATTATTTTGGAAATATCTAATTTTGATCTATGATACAACATTAATAAAATACTGTTTAAACCTATAAACCAACACAGAAATTAGACAGTGAAAAAGAAAATGTGTACATATATATATATATATATATATATATATATACAATGGGGGAAATAAGTA
>JAPSES010000001.1:22839034-22854196 GCA_029822895.1 Maxillicosta whitleyi
TGTATTTTTAAATTTATTTATTTTGCATTTAATTCTACGTATTCCTTTTGGATGTGTATGTTTGAATGTTTTTGTTGGAGTAGGGGGTACATCAGGGCTGGCACTCTGGTGGAGTGGAAATAGATAAACATGTTATTGAATTTTATATACATTCAATTGTACTATATAAAAATTAAATTAAAACAGAACTTTGGAGAAAAAATAATAAAAGTCTTCCGTCTCTCTCTCACTGACTGCACACTCTGCTGCTCTTGGCCCCGCCCACTTCCACCGCTCCCCCTTCACCGTCTTATAGACCAATAGAAAGAACCCAATCTAAATTTAGAATTTCGACAACAGCTGAATTGGTTCAGGAGTTACAGGAATTTGAGCCACAATCGTCAAAAAAAAGTCTGGAGCGAACATTAAAGTTTCATGTTGGCTTTCTGTTCAAGTTTACACGGGTTCACAGTTGTACAGTAACGGTGGATGATTATCACAAATGAGTGTGCGGTGTGTGGTGTGTAACTGTCGGTGTGTGCAGATGGTCCTGCTCACAAACAGATGGAGCTGTTTAATGCATGAGTCTCCATGAACACACAGGGACAGCGTCGGGGTGGAGGACGTGGCGGAGCCTCGGCGCTGTTTGCACACCGAAGGCGCTTCGTTAACGCCGCAGCTGCTCAAAACTCCCCAAGTCAGGTCTGACCTTTGACCTCTGGACCGGTGCCGTGCGCTCTGGTTCCCATCAGGTTCAGTCAAACTGAGGCTCTGGGAGTTTTACACGGGTCCAGAAGAAGTGGTTTCCCACAGCACAGACTCATGTGTTTGTTTTTGTGGTCTGACTTTCATTAAAGTGGAGTCTGGACGCAACAGCCACTTAAAATGGTTCGGATAAAAACCAGTTACATCAGGTCTGAATGATGACGGTCTGAGTGAGAATGTTACTGAGGACATGAAGACATGGACCCGGAAAGACGAAACTGGACATAAAAATGACAATACAATGTACGCGAACAGAGGCATCAAACGGGACAAAACCAAAGCGTCCAATGTTATGTCCACAGTGTTATGTTCACAGTGTTTATGTACATAGTGTTATGTCCACTGTATTATTTGTGATTACCTTGCAGGTCAAACAGAGAGCTGGCGTCCGTTGCTTTCTCCGACGGTGCCTGTGTGATGGGTCGCAGGAACAAGCGGTATCCTTTCAATATGGCCGCCATGAAGCGCAGGAAGGCCTCCTGGATCTCCAGCTCCAGAGTGTGGAGGCTTTTCCCACAGCTGAGCTCTGAGGAGTCACTCATGCTGAGCTCCAGCAGCCCATCAGGCCGATACTGATGCCCTGAACACGGACAGGACGGTGAAAAACAGCACATGAGGCACCGGTGAATGAAAATAATACCATCTTTACAGTTAAAAGACGTGAAGTGAAAGAATAATTAAGGACACATCCACACTCCAAATGAAAAGTAAAAATAAAAATAAACTCCAGCTCATATTCGACTTTTCCACACGTCTTAAAGGTGTAAATGTTTGAAGTCAAATGTCTGGCAGGCGGATAAATGATTCAGTGGGTGGATGTTCGACTTCACTGAATTGGAAAATGCATTTATTCCATTTTCAGCTCCGTAAGCAGCAGGTTTCATTGTCTCACAGTGATTATGAAACAAGTGACGGTAATACAAAGAGCCGCGTCCCACAGATGAAAGGCAACTATACAATAATGCTCTGTTACCATTAGTTATAAGACAAAAGAAGAAAATCTGCATGTTGAGCCAGAAGAGGGTGCTTCCTGTTTTCCTGTCGATATGTCCACAGGTATATGTTTGCATTTTAACGCAGGAACAAGTCCCAACTAATGTTCTGGAACCAACAGACTCTAATATTTAAGCGGGGAAGAAAGACCAAAACTCTACACTGTAAACAATTAATGGCTCAGTTGCTATGGTAACATATTAGTCTGCGTTAGAACAACTGATTACTGGATTTGTGATAAAAAAAAAAAAAAATACCAATTACAAAATGTCTTCACTACAAAAAACAAAGTCAATTTTGTCGTCTTCACATCAAGGACATTTTAGCGGGAACCTTTTCCTGTCATGAACTCAGAACACATTTCAATGCTGGCATTATATTTTATAAGGAACATTATGGGTTAATTTATATTTCACTCAGTTTTATCTTATTATGAGTTTGAGATGACGACATGCCCTATTTAATTATTTAGTTATTTTTATTGTTATGACTGTTATTGTTACTGATGTTGGTATTGTTATTATTGTTATTGTTAATAATATTATTATTGTTATTATTATTGTTACTGTTGTTGTTATTGTTATTATGACCATTATTGTTGTTGTTGTTATTATGACCGTTATTGTTGCTAATGTTGTTGTTATTATTACATTATTGTTGTTGTTATTGTTAAAATTATTGTTGTTAATATTACGTTATTGTTGTTGTTATTGTTATTATTGTGGGTATTATTACCGTTATTATTATTGTTAATGTTGTTATTGTTATTATTACTGTTACTGTTGTTGTTATTGTTGCTAATGTTGTTATTGTTATTATTATTATTACCATTATTGTTGTTATTGTTGCTAATGTTTTTATTGTTATTATTATTACCGTTATCGTTGTTGTTGCTAATGTTGTAGTTGTTATAATTGTTGTTATTACTGTTAATATTATTGTTGCTAATGTTGTTATTATTATTGCTGTTATACTGTTATTGTGTTGTTAAAATTACACATTTATTATTTATTATTATTACACATATATAAATATTATTATTACAAATGTTATTGGTATAGTTATTATTATTATTATTATTGTTGAACAAAGACAGACACACACAACTATGGATGTGAACAGTCCTTCCATTCATATTTCTAAGTTGAACCATCTGTTTTCTTTCCCACTGAACACAAACCCAAGAACTACCACTACCTAAGAACCATCAGAGGATTCAGGACAAACAGTGTGACCCAGGTGCTCACCGTCCACCAGTTGCTGGTGCAGATTGCTCAGCACATTCATCAGGTTTTTACAGGCTTTCTTTGGCAGGATCTTCCATGTGAGCGCTCGCTTGTCTTCGTTGCTGGAAAAGCAGAGGCACAGGGTGAGTCGTGCAGAGGCTGAGACGCCAAAACCAACATGGAGTGAATTCAGACCACCCCAGCCCAATGCCGTCCGTCTGCTAATGAGGCTAAAAAGGCTGTGAACCGTCCCTGACCTTACCCCACACCAGACCACACCGCCCACCTCACATTACAATAAGGCCCACGCTACAAAAACAACCGTTCAACCCCCCCCCCCCAATTCTGCGGTGGGGAAACGACCTGCGCTCTAAACTTAGAACTCCTGAGACTGCAGTTCTAGGTTCTGCAGGAGAATGGTACCGAGGAGGTCTGAGTCAGAGGGAGAGGAGGCCACGCTCACTGGAAGATGGTGTTGGTGTCCAGATCCACGCAGCTCACATCTGGAGGAGGGTCGTAAAGGTCGAAATACCGGGAGTCGACCCCGACGATGAACGGGCAGGGGGCACTCAACACGTCAGCCAGAGCCAGAGGACACAGAGGGATGTAAGGACACGGCCAGTGGAAGGGGAAGATCATCTGAGGAAGAGGAGGAGGACGAAGAGCATCAACACATCAGTAGAATGTGTGAGTTTGGTTTTATTATTATTTTTATTATTAGATTACTTTTTACATATCCCTAGCCTTGTAGCATATTAGCACATTAGCTAAGTCATATTTACTATGAGGCTAAGGAATATATTGCTGTTATGACTTCTATTGCTATATATAAATCTTTACTAATTATTTCTTCTAGTGGTTTCTAATAATTGTAGTTGCCTGTCTTCTACTGTTTCTATAGTTATTATTATTCCTATTTTCTTTTCTTTTGTAATATTTCTTACATGTGTACATTTGATGTTGCGCTGCTACTGGAACCTTCAGTTTCATCTAGTATAATATAATGTAATATAATCTAATGGAATTTTATCTAATCTAATGGAATCTATGCTTGTCCAGTTTAACTTAATCTAGTCTAGTCTAATATAATGTAGTCCACTCTAATATAATTGAATTTTATCTAATCTAATCTAATCTAGGCAAATTGAGCCTATAGTCTAATCTAGTCTAATTTAATTTAATGTAATCTAGTCTAGTGTAGTGTAGGATAGTCTAATTGAATTTAATCTAATCTAAGTTCTGTAAAGAGTTCATGTTCTGGACGACGTACCGACACCAGAGCCTCGGTGACGCTGGTCAGCACCGCCGGCCGTAACGAATGGACCAGGATCTTATGTTCGGTGACAGCAAACACCAGCAGAGTGACGGCGTTCTCTGGTCCCAGGTTCTGGAGCAGCGTGGAAAACCGGCCCCCACTGCAAAAACAAACAACCCTACTGTCTTAATGATGTCAGACTTAAGTGCTTTCATTGGATTTCTTCTTTTCTTCTGCCATTATTTAGTTCTTTCTGTGTGCTTCTCTCCTCTTGTTTCGGTTGAATGTAGCATTACTGTATTTTAAAGTAAAGGTTGTTTAAAGGTTTGCAGACTGATACCTAATACCGTGCTTGTTCACCCGTACACTTGTCATATATTATATTAAGAATCACTGAACTGTGCCAATAATTGTTCCATTCTCTAAACCCACGTGCTCCTTCTGCACGTGCTCAGTTACAAGGTCAAAACTGGATGTTTCAGCAGAAAATGAAACACATCCAGGATATGAAATATTGAAACTGTTCATTTATTCTGATTATCTTTTCTTGCCAATACTGGACGCTTTGATGAGCCGGATTTGGCCCATGTTTGACAGCCCCCGTCTGCATGAAGAATCTGTTGATCATATCCCAGTTGCTACAGCTCTACATCCTCATCTCAGCCTTTGTCATGTTGTATTTTTTCGCTTCCAGCTGCTTGTATGAGGAGCTCAGAGCAGCAAATGTCAGATCTGCTGGACCTAAATGAGCGGAGGTGTGATGTGCACAGCTGTTCTTACCTGAGCGGTAACGGCGACGACACCGGCTGACTCAGCATCAGGCTGTCATGAGGGGAAAGCTGAGGGAACAGTGGAAACGTGAGATTAAAAACTCCCCACGGCAGAAATCTGCGCATTGAATCATTTACACGTTCATCTATAATGAAAGATCTGGAATGGCAGCAAAAACCCACAGGCTAAAAGCCACTGAGGTGCACGTTAAACAGCCCAACACTTGAAGACAAACCCATTCACAGTCTACATCAGGGGTGTCAAACATACACTCCAAGGGCTAAAACCAGGAGCCCAAGGGTCCAATCTGGTCTGTGAAACCAGTTTATGAAATGCAAAAATTACACTTATCAAGGATGTTAAAAATCATTTTAGTTCAGGTTCTACAGAGCAGTAAACAGTAACATAATAACCTATAAATAATGACATCTATAAACATTTCTCTATGTTTTAGTGATAAAAGTACATTATGAAAATGTTAACATCTACAAACTATCCTTTAAAAATGTGAACATGAACAAGCTGAAATGTCTTAAGAAAAATATGTACTATTTTACTGATATTCTACAACTTACAGGTAACAGTGGATCTACAAAAAACACAAAACATATAATGACAGGTGGAAAAGTGTGATAATTCCACAGATGTTTCAGGTTGTTCATGGTTGTTTGATAAAATATACTTTTTTTCTTACATTAAAAGAGGATCATTTGGAGTTGTTAATATTTACAGGTGATTATTTTCCTCTTTTGAACCACTCAAACTGGTCTGCATGTGGAACCTGAACTCAAATGATTTGACCTAATTTCATGGGCTGGATCGCACCCCTCAGTGGGCTAGTTTTGGTTTGATTGACAGCCCTGCTTCGAGGACTGAAGAGAAAATACCTGCACGAGGATGCGAGGCCTCTGAGACGACGGGAACGGGACTTTGTGCATAAAATGAGAGATGTGCCTGAAAAGAAGAAGAACGAGGAGAATATGAGGATGAACGACAGCAGCAGGAAAAAATATGACAGAGCACACGTCTGGTGTCGGGTTAGAATCCAGACTGCACCTGGTGTAGACAGAAAGGACGCTCTGGGATGTTTGGTTTATTTATTCTATACAACAGAAAACAGGAATACGATGGAAGAGGAGGGAAAACGGAGGAGGAACTCAATGCGTTTCCTGTTTAGTCTCATTCATTTGTAAATACACATCCAATCATCATTTATCATACGAGTACAATGATCAGATTTGGACACAGTGAACCCAGTATTTGAATGGTTTCTTACATTTCCAGCTCTAATCTACTGTAACATGTAAAGAGTTGCTCCTACCATCTCCACCTGCTGTGAGGTAATTACTAATGCTAATAATTTTATTTAAATATAGAAACAAATAGTGCTTTGACTGAAGCTGCAGACACATCTTCACTAGACGGTTACTGTGATGACACTTCCATGACTTTCAGGTCTGTAATCTTTGTATTTACAGATTTTCAGTCTAATGCGTCAACAATCTTACAACAAACTCACACTTTATTCACTTGGAAAATTATCTTTACACAGACAAGAAGTGGAATAATAACAAATGTACTTGTCCTGCTTCGTTGACTGTTACAATTTTGCTTCTGGAATAAGGTCCTATGTGACACAACAGGAAGGGGCGGGACTTCGGTTCTCTACACCTGGAATTCTCTATCAGTTGACCGAAGCCTAAGGTGTAGAAAAGCGCTATATACAGTAAGTGCAGTCCATTTACCATTTCAGACATGAGCTGAAACATCTAAGCAGTCATGATGCAGATGTTCAGCACCTACAACCCCTTCAAAATAAACTAATGTTCTAAACTAAAATCACTTCTCTCAATGTATCCTCATGCAACCACCTCCAATAATGTGCAATAATTTGGTATAACAGGATTATAGCTAGCGTAAAGTACCGCCACATCCTGTTACGCTATAATTTTGGCCCGCTACGCTAATTTTCTCCCGCTACATAAAATTTTCAACACAGTGTAACAGCAATTTGACTATTGATTTGTCCAGTAATGCCAGATCCGTCATGACATATAACCAGTGCAGACCACTGATTGGTCAGACAGTTTTCTCTGTGATCCACCCTTTTACAAAAATCAGATGCAGAAGTAGACAGTGAATAGCGATACATGAGTCTACATGATGACAGAACAAAACTACAACTGACCATAGTCAGTCACATAGATTCAGTCTTTGGTGGCGGATGTAGAATTTCAGATGAGAAAACACACAACGAGCGAGTTGAAACTTTGAGCAAACGACACAAATGTAACGCGCCCAATCAGAGTAGCAACACCCCCCCCCCACTACGCAAAAATAGAATCCTAGCTAGAATCCTGTATAATGTGAATTATGTTAAATAAATCATGCAATAATTCTCTGCAGTTTGCAAAATCCTCTGTTCTTGCAATAAAAAGGCAGTGTTTATTCAAATATAAATCCACTATTTTTTACAGACTTTCATAGTTATACATACTGTTGATATTCATAGATTTATAAATAAACATATGTAAGATTACTAATATTGTGTCTATTCATATTTTCTGTTCATTTTTATTTTCTTCTACTATTCTATTCTTATTTTACTTTTTAGTTTTTTGTAATTTTATATTCGCTCTTTTCTTATTATCTGACACATCAGTGTTTTATTCATATCGTTTGCACTGTCAGGAGAAGCATGAATAATTGAACTGAAATAAATTGGAAATAAAGGCTATTCTGAAACTGATGAAAACACCAGATCCCTTGGTCTAATGTGAGACTTTCATAAAGAACATCACTGAATATTACACAATGAACCATTAAGATGCATTTTCAGAATCAGATGAATGTGTGAGGTATGAATCTTACTTCTCGATGGGGAGGGCGTGGGGCCCAGAGATGGAGTAACGATAGAGGAATGTGAGGAACTTTCGGAAAGCATCGAAAAAGGGCCAATGGGAGAGAAGGCAGATACACTTGTTGGTGTAGACGGAGCAGGTGGAGCTGGAGCTGGAGCTGGAGGTGGAGCTGGAGCTGCTGGTGTTGGAGGATTTTGGAGGATCTGAGTTGAGGAGACCCAGCTGTGAGAGCTGCTGATCCGTCAGACACTCCGGTGGATATGGTTCATAGAACTGAATGGCAGCTCCATAAACCTGGAGGAGGAGGAGAAGGAAGAGGAGGAGGAGAAACACAGACACTGACTTTAGACACTGGTGGAATCCAACATGACTCTGACTGGACGGAAATGATTCTGATTAGACAGCGACAGCAAACCTTTTACATGGATGGGATGTATGGAGGAGGAGGAAGAGGAGGAAGGGGTAGGGAGAACAAAGAGGAGGAGACTGTTTGGTGGGTTGGTTCGGACCGTTTAGTCGGTTGAATCGGACCCTTTGGTGGGTTGAATTTGGATGTTTGACACCTGTGATCTAGAAGGTCTACTGGTTAATAATCAATGGGTTAATGGATCATCTCCATCCCTGGTCGACCCCATTGCTCTGAGTTTCTCTGCTGATCATGGGCACAGACTGAACTGGACTCCATCCAGTCTGGTTTATTTAATGAAAAGAAGAAGCAGCTGCTGAAGCCTCTGCAGTTGGACGGATGTAAATATAATATGAAGTAAGTTGAACCTTTACCCAGCATCAGGTCTGAGTGGCAGCTGTGCTCAAACTAAAGACGACCTCAGGCCAAACAAAGCGCTTCACTTACTAGAAACAGGAGACTTTCACAATCCACACATCAAAGCTGACGGTTTATCTACCTCTGCCCCTGAAGCAAACAACGAACCCTGAGTGTCTGATAATGAACGTACCCAGGACACGATGAGTTGAACACCTCTGGGCTGAGATGAAACAGTAATAATTCCATCATAATCCGTGTGACTTCATCAAATCTGATCTAAACCCACGTTACAATGAAAGTAATTGTCATCTTGAAACAAGAGACCCAGTGTTAGTTTTATATCACTTCTCAAATTAAATGTTCTCTATATTAAACCTTTTTTAAGTGATTTATGAACATTTATTGTAACATTATCCTCTTTCTTTAATGTTTTTCAAAAGACTTTCAAATTTTTATGGAATTTTTTTTTATTTACTAGACAAAGAAAAGAGCAGGATTTGTGGTATTTTACTGGGTCCTATAAACTAATAAAACTTTTCAGGCTCATTTTTCCAAGAAAATGTGGAACATGAACATGGAAAAGATTGAATGACTTGGTCTGTACCGACCCACAGTTAGAAAGAGCCTCTGAATGTCCAAATATGGTCATATCTGATGATCATGAAAATATGTATTTTACATGAATTATTGACATGTATGGATAGGATTAATGGATCAACAGGTATTAAAACAGTATAGATCAGTAGATGGTTCTGGTTTCCAGTGACTGTTTGGGTCTTCGTGGGTTAAATGTGGTCATGTCTTAAAAAGCCTTGTTTTTCTTTCCTCTTGTTCATGGGGCTCATAAACAAACAACACTATCCTCTGATGGTATCATATCAAAGCCTCCTAAAGCTGACATTCTGTTCATCTGTCGTTCCTTTAGAAAGTGCACAAAATACAGTAATGCAAACAGTCCTGGATCAGAGCCTGGATGAGGTCCTGGGTCAGGTCCTCTCAGTGGCCTTGATAGTGGCTTTGATATGGATTGACACAATCACTGTCTGCCTGCCCGCCCCCCCCCCAAACCAATGCCTATGATGAATAACCAGATGAACTTTATACTAACACACACACAACATATTTTCTTCTAATAAAGTCCTGCATGTCACATCAATTTATGATATTATTATTACCATGTGTCTATTATGTATGAATGAATAAATGAATGTTTAGTGTTAAAAATGATCCCCATTGGCTGCTACCAAGGCCACAAGCTAATCTTCTTGGTCTTCCTTACAACCATACAACATGGTTAAACTAAATTTTTCTCAAAAAGAGTGGCTTAAATAATTTCTGCTTCCTTTGCTTTAATAGATTATTCTAATAGGTGTGAATGTTGGCCCACCCCTGCAGTGGGACAGTTACCATGGTTAGCATCATGCTGCCACCAGACCTTTAGCTCATCTGAGTCCTACTGGGTCAACCATTGGACTTCTGTAACATTGTGCCGGCGCAGGCTTTGGCAGCAAGATTCAGCAGCAAGATTCAGCCCTGATGCGTGTGGCCATGACTGCGTAACCATCAGGAGGTGGTGGATGTGATTTGTTTACAATCAGATAATTCAACACAATCCTCATCAGTTTCCAAACCCACAGAGCGGCTCAGTGGGACGGCTCTGTGAAATCTAAGAATGTAGGTGCATGTGGAGACTGACCCACTTTAATGTTCATGTGAGTTTTCCATCACCCAGGTTTGTGATCAGCAGGGTGTGAACACCACCTGACCTGCTCTCATCACTTATTTACATTAGAACACCAATATATGACAGTGGAAACAACAGTTCACCATCATATTTAGACCATTTAATGCCTGCACGACTGAGCAATTCATATAAACAGCTAGGCAGCATGAGTGCATTATGGGTAAAATTCAGACACTGAACTTCCCTTGGAGGAGAATTAACCTTAAAGCTGCACTATGTAGCATTGAATTCCTCCTGTCGTTATCTAACTTCTAACTTTTTTCTAACTTCTAACTTTACTTAAAGAACACAGTTCATGTACTTAAACTTTTAAAGTTAACTTTAATTAAAAATATATAGTTAATGTACTCAAAAGTTTTGACATAATCAGTTACATCAAAAGTTTTGAGTTGTATTAACATATCCGGTTTTACAGTGCATACTACATAAATAAAAGGCCCAATGGTTCCGCTGGGGCACAGTTTAACCCCTCTTTTGACCAAAACAACCCATGCATGATGTATGCAGCGTCCTTCCACTTCGACATGAGGCCTTTCAACACACATGATTGCCCGTCATATTTTCGTGTTTTTGTCACTTTGCCAAATGTTTCTTTTCTACAAGTTCTGAATCTCAACTTATACTTAAGTAATGCCAGGTTTTTAAGAGCTAGCTACTGTTAGAGACAAATTTCAAGCATTCATATTTATTTATTGCCATCTTATTATCAGTTATAAAATGTTCACAAAAACTAGTCAAAAAGATCATGGTAAATTCTCAAATGCCTGTTTTCGTCAACCAGCAGCTAAAACTTCAACACATATAAGGACTTATGTGTACATATACATATACATAAACATATATACACACACATTTTATTTATAGGCACCTTTCAGGACACTCAAGGTCACCGTACAAAATGGTTAAAATTAATCCATTAATATTACACACATAAACACATATAGGTACATGAAAAGGGTAGCAGATAAAAGTGAATCTATGAAACTGAGGAAGCCTGTCTGAATAAATACATTTTAAGCTCGGATTTGAAGATGGTGACAGATTCTGAATTTTTTTATGTGTTTCTGGGAGGCGGGGGGCTGAACGGCTGAAGGCTCTGGACCCCATGGTGGTCAAGTGAGCAAGTGGGAGGGTGAGTTGGATGGATGAAGATGACCTAAGAGTGTGGGTGAGAATGTTTCTGCGGAGGAGGTTGTTTATGGCCTTGAAGGTGAGAAGTAGAATTTTCTATATAATGCAGAATTGAACAGGAAGCCAGTGGAGTTACTGCAGGACAGGTGTTATGTGACTCATGGAGGGGGTTCTGGTGATGATATGTGTGGCAGAGTCTTAGAGAGTTTAATATATATATGTGTGTGTATGTGTGTGTGTGTGTGTGTGTGTATTTATATAATATTTATAGCATATTTATAGCATATTTATAGCATTTATAGCATTACTATATAACATTATTTACAAGAATTCCCCATAAAACACAGCTAAAACCTTTCTAAAATACTCCTAAAAGTAATAGGAATTCTCTGTCTCTCTCACTGACTGCACTCTGCTCCGCCCAATTCTCCACCCCTCCCCTCAGCCAATGCAGACCTATACTATAATGTGTTATAGACCGATATAAAGAACCCAACCTCAGCTTTCAGATGCCGTTTGAATTGTGTCGATACCGAGAATGGTTCAGGAGTTACAGTGACTTGAATGACAGCGAATTAAAGGATGTGACACCGGAGACAGAATGGTCTTAAAAGGGTGAATTAACTATCATAATACCACTGCGACTGATGATGATGATTTCTTTTTCCCTTTCAGGGTCGCCACAGCAAATCACCTTCACATGTTGATTTGGCAGAGGTTTTTACATCGGACGCCCTTACTGACACAACCGGGCTTGGAACCAGCACAATGGAGCATCCTTGTGGCTACATTGGGATATATAGCGATCACCTGGGTCTCAAACTGGCCATCTTCCACACCAAAGTCAGTGGCGTTAACCACTGAGCTACCCAGTCGATATTTAATACCGCTGTGACTAATCCCACTAAAGCATGAGCAATCTTAAATCCAAAGGTAAATGACTGTATTTTAGAACAGGGCAGGACAGACAGCAGGAGGGACCAGTGAACACAACGAAAGTTTATCTCCTGCATCTTTAATTCGAAACCTTGAAACTCTACAAGAACATTCAGGCCTGACCCAGATTCCCCTCTCGCATGTGGACCGTTGTGGTTTTCCTGAACCCTTGCTGTGCGGTCGTGTCAGCTGTGCAGAGTCTAATGGTCGCTGATGGATGACCGGGTCAAAGAGACATTTACCAGTCGAATGGAATAAAAGAAATGAGCAGAAACTAGACGCTTGAACCGAGCACCTGCAGGTACACGTTCATATTATACACATCTAATAATAAGGGGTTTCTGCTTGTTCTGTGTAAAATATTGAGGAACCCCACACAAATCACACATCAAAAGGTGCATCACATTCAGGAAAGGCGTCGTTAGGGATGGGAATCCATAAGAACTTCACGATTTCAATTCCATTATCAATTTTCTTTATATTTCCATCTGTACAGAAAATATAACATACAGTTTGTACAAATAATAAGAACAGATAAGATAACAGATAATAAGAAAAACGCATCAGGTAGTCACCACAAAAACAGTTCTAGGTCTTGAAGGGTTAAATCAGCGTTGATCCCCCCCCCGATAATTCACCTGAAATGCATTAGAATTTTAGCCTATTTCGAAAATGTCAAACAATATGAGAGGATCCATTAAATATATGACTAATACAAAAGGAAATGGACACAAATAAATGTTAATGTAATGTAACATAAGTGAACGTATCATCAGCATAAAAGGGTAAGGTAGTATGGACAGAATAAAAGCAGTCAGAACAAAAAATTTTACAGAACAAGAGATGAATGAAGATGTTATTTAGATAAATCTATGAGTACATATAAGTCATAAGTTGATTTTTTTTTTATTTGTCTGTTTCAGATTTTCTAATGGGTGTGTGTTGTTGGGTGTAAAACTAGACAATGGTGTCTTTTAAAACTCCTGTTACTCTGAAACCCTGAACAGTCCAGTCACCATTTTTACCACAAAAGCAGCTACATTAGTCTTTACTTCGGACAATGTAACTTCCAGATTTTGATCTATGAGCCTCAAAGTGACAGGAGCTTAATTCAACTGCCTCATTAAAGCCTAAAATAAATCAGAGTGGAACATTCAAAACAAGAAAAAGTCAATTTTTCTGGATTTTCTGTCTGTCACACGATTTCCACTAAACCTACAAATCTACATAAAATCAATCCCTTTGGCTGAGTCTCTTCTCCCTCATGGTTGGAGTATTTTGTGGATTTGAGGTAGTGGATAGAACTAAAAATCCTCTATGTGAGTATTTCACTCAGTTCTTAATACAGTGTTTTACATGAACTACAGTGGAATTGTTGCTCTACAGCAAAATAAAAAAATAACATTTGGGTTATTATATAGGCCTAAAATATCAGGATGCATACCATGCATATGGGATCGCGTTGAATACCATGTACCGGAATGCACATATATCGCACCGTGACCTCTGTATCGGGATATGTATCGTATCGCGAGGTTGTTGGCGAAACCCCACCAAACACCTGCAGTTTAATGCTTAGTTTTCAACTGTTTCAGGAACATATTAAAGTGCTGCAGAAGTTTTCCGGTCCTACCTTTTCTCCAGAGGCTCCTGTCAAGACAAAGGTGGAGAAAACTGGGAGGGAGTACTTGGTGTTGGCGGGCCAGGACTCGATGGTAGCACCCATGGGGAGGCAGAAGAGCGGAACTGACTCGGGCAGAGGGAACGACTCATAGTCTTCTTCTGGATATCTGCTGAATAAACCTAAGACAGAAAGAACAGCGGGACTGAATCCAAAGAACTAATCAGCACTTAAGAGCTAATACAGATACAAAGCAGCAATTCCAATGTACCTTACGCAGAGTAAAACAGGTTTGATGTATTATAATCACAGCTATAATGGAGACTTTATCAAGTCAGTGACAAACAAATGCTCGGTTTGGTAATAAACATCAGCGGTGGATAATCAGGCCTTTGGGTACTTAGTCTCTGTCAATAAATGAGAAATATTGAGGTAGTGATTTTACTTTGGGCTGTGTTTGGCTTTTACTAAAGGTCTTCAGATTTCAACCCAAACAGCCTGTACGGAAACACACTGGAAAAACCATCAGACGAGTGAAGTAAATAAAATCTGGCCCCAAAATTCAGTCCAAATATAAACTTGAGCTGAGCTGCATCGTCTCTATGACACAGGTCGATCAGATAAATCAGGTTATATCATACACAGACAGTAATGTTTAGAAGGTTTGTTCACTGCTGCTGCCGTCTGTTCAGAGGATTTAGAAATAATAACTACAGCAGAACATCCTCAGGTAGACATTTAACTCCAACACAAATGCAGAAACAATAAGAGATGTGCATTTAATTATTAAATTCAATCATAAGTAATGGGAGATTCAATAAGACCTTTGATTTTATTGGATTTTTACATTTAACATCTACTTAGTTTTGTTTTTTCTTCTTAGATTTTTCAATGATAACAGCCTTGTACCCGGTAAAAAAGTGAAAACCATCCCATAAGTGATTCACCCAGGAAATGAACAGAATCATGGTTCTGTTGGTCAGAACATGGACCAGTTTGGGGTCCACTCCAGAACAGACCAGGGGCTTATTTTTCACTGCAAATTTGTTGTGAAAATCTACATGTTCGGGACCATGCATATATATATACACACACACACATATATATATGTATA
>JAPSES010000001.1:22854296-22873313 GCA_029822895.1 Maxillicosta whitleyi
TGCTGCTGACTGCTGCGCACTAGTACACTACTGTTTTAGCAGTGAAACAGGTAGACTAGTGTCATCTGGGGGCAGCGTAGGAATACGATACGATAGGGTTATCAGAAACATGTTCACCCTCTAACAGAAGCATAAGTATCTGTAGTGGCTTTTCCATTGGACATTTGCACAAAACTTCACTGATATTTACTAAATGTCATAAGTGCATAAGGTCCATTTTTATATTAAATCACAAATATGATGATTTGTTTGTTTATTATCGAAAAACCAGTGTTTTGGCGATTTTATCGTTTATTCTGTTTGGTCCATTTTTATGCACATTATATTTACGATATTTGAGAATGAATGGAAAAGTGACTTGTATTCATCAGACTAACTTTACACCTGAGTTCAGGAGCTGAACCTGCTGTTGATGGATATTTATGTAATTTCTCACCATTATTTCTTCAACGGCAGCAAAGCAACACATTACAAAAACTCTACAAGTTAATGCAGATTTAACTTTAACATTTGAGAATGGAGGGTCACCAAAGTACGTCCATAAACACACTGAAATGAACTCATCTGCCCTAATAACATTAATGCTATTAAAGATACTTGAATACTTAAAGATAACTTAAAGATAGATACTTAAAGAAACTTGAATAAAATTGATGATATTATTAAAGGAAAGGTTTTGAATTTTGAATGATTTCACATGGAAGAACCCATATTTGCAACAAAAAGCAGACACTCATAACACATCTAACTGTCCCTTCCACTAGTCCATAAACAAATGCTTGGTATGTGCCATTATTTCTTGCCTCCTCGCAGCTGACTCATCCAAAGCATTAGTGGGAAACAGATACCATCGCTGCATTCACAGTCTGCTGCATATGCGAGACACGTACAACAAAACATCAGCCGGCTGACGCGCTCTGAGCCAACGGTGTTATCGCAACCTGACAGTCTTTGTCACTGCTCTGCCGCCGAAAAAGGTGATGGATTTAATGACAGTCATCTTAATGTTGCAGGTAACCATTTGGCAACAAGTTTAGCCTTTTGGAAAGTGAACAATAGGAGGAAATCTTATCTGAGAGTATGAGGCGTCAGTGTGCTCCAACACGCCTGAACATGCAAACACAGCTGGAGATGGTTCACTCTAGTCTTAAGAGGAACACTGTCACATAATACCATTCAATCAGTATTTACTATTCAGTTTGATTCATGCATCTGCCACTGTGCATCCCAAATCAATGCGTAGTCATCCTACAGAAAGAAGCCTGTATTTTTGGAATATCCAAAGAAAGGGGAGGAGGTGTTTGTATAAACTCATGCCTGTACGCCTTCTCCAGTTACCAGGAACTGGAGGCTCCCATCAGCATGTGGATCAGTGTGCATGGGTAGTTATGGGATTAGGAGGGCTTACCTGCTTTGTACGCTATTGTGTTGGTTTTGGCCACAGATTTCTTGTAACACAGGTAAACGGTGGACCCCCACTGCAAGACAGAAACAGGAAACAAATAAAGAAATGGAAAACATGTTTCAAAGACAAAGACTAAAGGCCAAGAAGATTCACATTGAGAAGACAATGATCACATACCTTATGTGTGTGTGTGTATATACTACGATTAGACACCTCTGTGTGGATATTTATGGTGTAAGTATATATACATGGATACTCAAAGTTGACATGTGGGATAAAAAGTCATTATATTGATATGAAGGTGGGTCATTTACCTATGCTTTAATGTTATGTTTTGATGTGTGATGATGTGGTATGTTTGGAAAAAAGTACAAAAAAATTCAAGTTATGACTTGAATTTTTTTGTACTAAAAAGACATGGAAAACAGTCATTATGAAATGTGACTGCTACATTAAAGGCACTCTGCTAAAAGAACCCAAGCACTGAATAACATATTCAATAAAGACACTAAATAAAAGTTTTGAACATGCCTTTATTAGGCTGAGTAAGGTAGAAAATATTTTCCTTCTAAACTCACAAAAAAAATATCTGTTGAAATAAAAAACAGTAATCTGGAAAACAAAGATATAATACAGCTTTCTCCGCAATGTTTTCAGAGTTTGTCATTAAGATTTGCACTCACAGTTATATGAAAAAAGATCCTGTGAAGACAAACTGAAGATAGAGTCTCTCAAAATAATGAGTTGACATGACTTGGGGTACTTAAAACATCCATGATTAAATAAATAAACCTTTAAAACCTGTAAAAAGACTGTGTATAATGTGAACAGAAAAGGAGCCAACACAGACCCCTGTGGAACCCCTTATAGTAACCCACCAGTATTATAGTCAATCAGAAACACGTTTATAATCCAACACAAGTGTAAGTATCTGTGTAAATCAGACTCAAGTCAGAACAGTTCAGAAGCCAAACCTGCTGCTGATGGATTTAACCCTAACCCTATCAAATCAAATTTAATTTTTATAGCATCAAATCACAAAAGACATTATCTCATGACACTTTATATGTGTAGCTGGTAAAAACCAGACTCCGAACAGAAACCCAACAGAAACCTTCCAGGAGCAAACACTTGTAATTGGTGACAGTGGTGAGGAAAAACTTCCTTTTAACAGGCAGAAACCTCGAGCAGACCCTGACTCCTGGAGGATGGCCGTTACCAGTTGGGGTAAAAGAGAGAGAGTAAAGGAAGAGAACAGGAGCAAAGGAGAAAGACAAATTTTTTTATTTAGGTCATTTCTCACTATTATTTCTTAAGCAGCAAAACAACACATTACGCAAACTCGACAAGTAAATGAAGACTTAATTTGAGCATTTAAGTATGGAGAGCCACTGAAGTGTCGGTATAAAAGGACTGAAAAAAAAAAAACAGATCTGTGCTACTGACTTTAATGCAACAAACTCAAAGGTTAGTGCAGTTCAGCGTCATCCTTTTAAGAGCTCCAAAATCCATTAATGCCTTAACATCTCTTCATTTATTTACCCATAAGGCATGATCTTATAATCCTAAAAAATATTGTGCTATGTCATCTTACCCTGCAAAGGTTTCCATGAGGTGCTTTACACACCGGAGACACTCAACCTTCTGCATGAAAAACAGATCTCATTAAAACACCAGGTTTGAGGAAGTGAAGATCAATGGAGAAGCTGCTGAAATCTGCATAAAATCTTTAACCTCCAGATGTAATGAATGCTACCAGAGCTGTGCTGAAATATTAGAATATGTACCTCGGTGCTTGTACATTAGTCACATTGAAAACTGGATCCTAATTTTATTGCAGGAGATAAAAACGCTCTTCCTGCTCCGTTAGTCTCTGTAGATTTATAGATTTAAAGGACACATTTATACAAAATAGCACTGAGGAAAGTAATCCATTACCTAAACCCTAACCTGACCTTACCCATAAACCATCAGATCAGTAGTGGAACACAAACCTGTACTTTCACTGATGTACTTGACTAGTATTTCTTGTCGCCCAATCCAGATGCTTCACTACACCTCAGAGACAAATGCTGCACTTTTTACTCCATTACATTTATCTGGAAGCTCAAGTTCCTGTACAAATGAAAGTTTTCCCATCTTCTCTGCCTGTACAGAAAAAATGTGCTTCACCAAATGTGTCAATTTGTTTTCATCATGTTGATTTATGATCAATAACTCCTTGTCCCAGAGCTCCATAAACAAGCTAAAACCCCTGTTGGATTCAGTGAAAGTTGACTTTACATCTTCTTCATCTTATTCCATTTATCTGTTAAGTTTTTTAGTTTTGCCCCATAAATTCGAAGTACTGCAATTTCTACTGTATATTTTAGGAACAGTCTGGCTCAGTTCAGGACAGTCAGGGATGATTTTGGGTGTCGTATCACCTGCTGATGTCAGTTCCATCTAATACCAGGAGATTTTAAACCATTTCCTAGTTGTAAGAGATGCCACAGGGACGATCACAGCCTGGAGGAGAATGTGGAGAAGAGCAGACTCAAGAATTTGGAGGAGCTTCACAATGGGTCTGATTTACTAAGATCGCAAATAATAGGGGCAAATTTGCTTGCCTGTGCTAAAAAATGCACATGCTATTGATTTGCGTGTTATGTATGATGTCCACAAATGAAAACAGGTTTAAAGCCTTGGAGACTGCCCTATTTAAATGAGGATTTTGCATGTGCTACTAGTTGTCATTATCAATCAGTCAATCAAATTTTAATTATATAGCATCAAATTGTACCAAAAGTTATCTCATGACACTTTACATATCGCATCAGTTGAAACTAGACTCTAAAGGCATGGAGACAGTCCGCTGGAAAAACTGCTCTGGGATGAGCCAGCACTCATGTCAACAGTGACTGGAATCATCCAGACGTCACAGAAGGTACTGACTCAACCTTGTGGCTGGACCCAAATCATCCCCTAGTTCATCTAGAACAGGGGTGTCAGTCTCCTTTTAGTTCAGTTCCACACACAGACTAATATGGTATGAAGTGGGCAGGGCCAGTGAAATAATATAAGTGTGATATAATACGAGTGCAAAAAAGTTGAATTCCATAATGAAAATGTTTACATTTATTAAGAGATTTCAGGTTATTCAGTTGTTTTTGGGGTTTTTTCTTATAAAAGGCTAGACATTTTTGTATAATTCAACTTTTTTGAAAAATGTACAGTTTTCATTATTTATAGGTTATTATGATAGTATTTTACTGGTCTGATCCACTGATCTAAAATGATTTGAGCATCCTTGCTCGTTTATATCTTCAGTGTAATTTCTACATTTCACAAATTCATCCCAGGGGCCGAATTAAACCATTTAGTGGGCCAGATGTGGCCCCCGGGCAACATGTTTGATACCTGTGATCTAGAAGTTCTAAAATGGCATTCCTGGGTACTGAGACATCTGAATTATTTTTTCTTCTGTCATTACAAAAATGTTGAAGTGAACAGAACAGATCTGTTCTCTGCATTGCTTTAGGTTGTGCCTAGGCCCCACCTCCTCACCACATCAACTGCAGCCAGTTTCATATGAAGCTCTGCCACTTAAAACCTGCCTTTCAGACGTGCTAAACATATGGACTCAAAACCAGCCAAATCAATCAGTTTCAGGTTTGGTCAATCACATTTTGGACGCTAAATAAATATATGATCTATTCCTCACAATAATTTTGCGCGTTCTGGCAGAAACCCTCATATTACATATTCATCAAGGCAAACTATTTTGCCCATTTGAGGCACAACCCTTGGTGCATCCTATTAGTAGATAAGCTTCAAAGCGTTGTTGCGTGCACAGTCACATTTGTGCACGTTTCTACCAGCACAAACATCAGGCCCAAAGAGTCGGCTGAGACCAGACTCAGAATATCAAGAGCCACCAGGAACAGTCCAGGAGTCACATTCTGTTCAGTTCCGTTCAGACACTGCTAAATAAAGTACATTCTACATTTCACTTGTACCATCAGGTCTCATCTGAGTCTGGATGAAGTGTTTCGAGGGCTTAGAATCCAGGTTCCTTCAAGTCCAGTGTTAAGTCTCCACAGTCAGCGATGATTTGGGGTGTCATGAGTACTGGTGTTGGTTCACTGGAGTTTTTAAATCCAACCTCAACACAACTGTCGACCTGGACACTTTAGAGACTCCAAGCTTCTGTCTGCTGAAAGTTTTACTGCGATTCACTTTTCCAGCAGGACTTCACACCCGTCCACAGTGTCAAAACTGCCCACAACTGGTACATTTCAGAAAAAAAGAAATTGAACCACTTTTACTCAAGTACAAATACTGATGTTTGTGCAAAAACAGATCTGCAGCAGGAAAATGCATCATTATAGCAAACACTGACTGCACTGCACCGCACAGAATATGGAAGATTGTCTCAGCTATTTTTACTCAAATAAAGGATATGAATACTTGAGTGTTGTAGGTCAGATCTTCACTTCAAAGACAAAAAAAAAAAAAAAAAACACAAATGGTTCTCACAACGACTGTCACAGAAGGGAAACCATACTAATGCAGAGCTTCTCGAGGGGGATGTCTTCTGAAGCGATGCCAAACTCAGACAAAGACGACCCAGTGTGGATGTTTACAGCACTGGCAAGTCTAACTGTGTGTCGGGGGATCATAAGACGTTTGCAATGTATTCAACCGTGTAAATACGGAGTTCAAGACAGAAAAAGAGTTCACAGCAATCCAAACTGTTCAAGACATCCTGAGGTCCTGTTGGACGCCTCAGACACTGTTTTCCTGTTGATATCCGTCTCGTACTCAAAGCAATTAAGTCAAACGCTGAATAAAAGGAGTTCAACACATACCACACTGAGGCAAATCTTAACCAGAGTTTCACATAAAAACACAAAATAACAGTGTGCGACAGCAGCCAACAAAATGACCTCAGTCCTGTCAGTTTGGGTTGTTTGTGAGTGTATACGTATGGCAGCTGAACTTATGAGTTATTCTGAGATACAGTAATTAACATTATGTATGTCCCTCCGGCTGAGACTGGGTGGTCCAACGCACCATTGTATTGAAAAAGGAAAGAGAAAAATGACATATGAGTACTAAAATGTTGAGCATGGTGTGTCTGTGTACCACAGATGCATTAAAACAGTTTTCTGTAGAGTTCAGTCCATCATCGTGAAACAAAACAAAGATACTGGGTCTAATGTTTGACAGATGTGACCTTGGACAGAGGTGGTATTATTCAACACGTGTAGATGTAATGGTGTTTGACAGATGATAACATGCTGTTTGGCAGATGATGTGACAGTGTTTAATAGATGATATGACATTGTTTGACATGATGTGACATTTGACAGATGATATGATACTGTTTAATAGATGATGTTATACTGTTTGGCAGGTGATGTGACGTTGTTTAACAGATGAAGTGATATTGTTTGACATATGATGTTGTTTGTCAGATGATGTGACATTTGACAGATGATATGATGCTGTTTAATAGATGATGTCACACCATTTAACAGCTGATGTGACATTTAATAGCTGATATGATGGTGTTTTACAGATATGACACTATTTGACAGATGATGTGATGTTATTTGACAGATGACCTGACATTGTTTCACAATTGGTGTGACACTGTGACAGGTGTGAAGTTCTTCCACAGGTTTGAGTCTCACCATGCTGCTGTTGAGGTTCTTCTCCACTTTACAGAAGGTGTGTGGAGGTGTCTCTCCTTTGCTGGGGATGATGATGCAGATGTCGGTCACAGCCAGAGCAGCATGTGGTTGGCTCTCTGGCGCCCGCCGGTACGTGACATAGATCCTCTGGGACGAGTTGCCACTGATGTTGGCAGGACGTCCTGAAGGTGTGGTCTGTATGAGGTGACAACCCTGCTTCAGACGCTCCTTCCACTCATACAGAACTCTGAAAGACAGCCAAAAAAAAAAAAAAAAACCTGCAGTTAGTGACAACAATTTCTGTGATTTAATTCAAACACTAAAACATTTCACATACTTTAGACTCATTTCACATGAAGTGAAACTTTTCAAGCCTTTTTTTTATGGTTTTAACACATAAAAACTCAAATTAAAATCTCAAAA
This sequence comes from Maxillicosta whitleyi, assembly GCA_029822895.1. Taxonomy (NCBI): domain Eukaryota; kingdom Metazoa; phylum Chordata; class Actinopteri; order Perciformes; family Neosebastidae; genus Maxillicosta; species Maxillicosta whitleyi. The sequence continues at coordinate 22,861,803 of JAPSES010000001.1, forward strand.
TACAACAACATTTCAGACAATGAGCCATATGTTCATTTATGGACTTAGGACTTGGTCAAACATTAAGTTGGTCAGACATTAAGTTGCTCATCCCGTGGACCTGCTGAGGTGTTATAGTAGCCCAGGTTGATTTGATAGTGGCCTTCAGCTCATGTGAGTTAGTGGGTCTACTGTCTCATATCCTCTTGACAAAACCACATAGATTCTCTGTTGGGTTCAGGTCAGTAGAGTTGGATGAACCATCAACTCATCTGTTTATTGGTGGTTGTTGATGTTATTTGTCAACCTTTTCCTTTCGGTCGAGTACAAATCCATTTCAATCCAGACTCTGAACATCCAGCCCATTCAGCTGTGTTCTTCTGAGGCTTAATATCCTCATTAAAACTTAGTTGTCTTCACCATCACTGTGGAAGTGTAAACTAAACCAGACAGAGATTCCTGGTATTGATGCTGCAGTAATAGTTATTTACTTAAACTTAAAATTTAAATTTTTTTTAATCCCCTCCAAAGGTATATGAAACTTTCTAAAATATAAATGAATGTAAACAGACAAATACAACAACAAAACATACAATATAACTCGTTCCCCTCTACGCCTATAAAACTGTATGGTTTACTATTTAGTGCTATGAGGTCGTCTCAGTGTTACTTATAAATGTTACATTTTTCCAGTTTTTGTTTAGAGCGCTGTCTCTGTTCCTCAGCATAAAAGTCAACTTTCCCTTTTTGGATTGTTCACATCAGGCCAAATCCTGATGACAGCCGCAAGGAAAACTTTAGTCAAATAAGGACTTTTATCTTCTTTCATTACAACATCCACAATGTTTCCAACATAAATCATCATGCAGGCATTTAGAATTTCAAAACCCAAAATGAATTAAATAGTTACATCATGTTCGCACTGCAGACTTATTTCTGTACAGTTCCAAAATATGTGGTTGGTCAGCCTTCATCGTCCCACATAGATGAGTAAATTACCAAATTTTTATGTGTAAAGAAGCAGGTTAAATTAAATATTCTGATATTTTACATGTACTTTTTATGTTTCTTTTATTTGTAGGCTTTAAATGTCAACACTAAAACCTGAGACCTTTTACTTTACATGTAATGAGTGTCGATTACGTTTATGTTTGACTTCCATGTGCACACACTCTTCCCATTAATGTGTGTAAAGTGCAGTTGTGTGATTTGTGGCGCTGAAGCTGCTGATCCGGTGTGAGCAGAGTGTCGGTGTCAGTGCCTGATAAGCAGAGCGGTGTGCAGAGTCAGACGCCTCTATCGGCTTCTCAGCCCTGTCACCGCTGCCTCTGCCAGCCGGAGGTGTGAAAGCCCTGAGCAAACACTGCCCAGGTCTGCCGGCTCAAAAGACTCCACCGAGGAGTCAAACAGATCTGCGCAACCTTCACCTTTCTGCTGCAAATCCACAATGAGCAACAGCTGCGAGAATGAGCACTGCTGACTGAACCGCTACAGTAAAGCTTTCAGAAAAGACATCAGAAGGATCCAACTCAGCCTTCAAACTGGAAAGAGCAGCAGTGACAACACGCAAGGCAGAGATTTATAATGTAGAGCCCAGTGTTCATGACCACAGCATTACTGTCAAATCAGTAACATGCAGCTGAATGGTCCAGTAGTGCTGTTTGTCATTTTTAGACACAGCGAGTCCAAAAATAGTCCAACGATACCACACTGATCTTCACATACCATCGCCCTGAACATGCTACAGACAAATTTGCTGAAAACGAAATATTATTAACTTTATTAGAGACTGGATGAATGGAAAAGTCTGGACCATCTCACTAAACACCAAATACAAAGTTGTTGATTAATAAATATTCTTACTTCATAGACTATTATACAGTTCTCATTTAACAGCAGAAAACAACCAAACATGTGCTGCGAAGTCACAATGACCTTTGGCTGACAATATAATCCTTCATCCTTGAACCATTTAAGTGAACCTTAGTAGATGAAATGTCAAGAGATTCCCTCAGGGCGTTTTGGAAATATTTTGTTCCTAAGAATGGATGAATGCAAGGTTAAAGAGGGCTTGAGCTTCCACCTCTGGTTACCATCAGTTTATCCTTACACCTTACAAGGATATGAGTGTCGACTCGAGTTTAATAAAATTCTGTCAGACTGTTCTTGGGGTGCTGTAAAAGTGAGACCAAGGTCAACTCCAGCATCCAGGGGTTTGTTTTCGGTGTGGTTTTGCTTGTTTGGTTGTAACTTTCCCTCAACAGTCCCTCCTTAGAGACCGGAGATAAATTACATAGAAATTACTAAATCTGTTAAAAATCGACAATTTACAGGAGGAGCTCCACACTTCACAAATTGTACAGAAATAAGAAAACTGCAGAACTTACACACAGACGATAAAAACTCAGCCAAGTTTCCATAAAGATAAAATTCAGAATAGCTAAAAACTACACATTTAAAGGAACGTACAGGTGATACAGACGGATGAAAAACATTCCTACATACACATCTCAAGTTTGACGAAAAGACATGAAAGTTACTACTACAAGAAAACAATCAGTTATCATTGCATTTTTTCCACAAAATAATAGAAACTAAACTGTCAAACGAAACTGAACAGCTCACATACGGGAATAAAAACAGAACTGTCAAGATAAATAATAACTCAGGTACTCATTGAGCTTGTTGGGAGTTTTAATTTGTAAATTCTATGTTCTTATCCTGGATTTTTATCCCAGACTGTTTTTATCTTCTTGAGGTATTTATTGTGTTTTATTGCATCTTGTCTTTATTTATTTGATCTCTTTACATATCCATGCTACTCAACTGATGAATGTTGGAGAATTGAGCAGTATTTTGTCTTAAAACTTGAAACTGCCGAACAGGTTCAATGTGTGTTTTGTTGTAATGTCAAGGAAATCACTATTATATTTGTAAAACAAAGGTATACATAAAGAAACCTTGATATGTTTATGTATATATGCCAGTGTAAATCCTCAACATAGACCCTTTAAGCCTCCTGCAGATCACACGGCTGGATCTGGACTCTGGTACTCACCCCAGGTCAGTGAGCGGCGGTTTGTCTCGACCTCGTCTGTAGCAGAGGAAGATCTGTGGCGCCATGAGGCCGCCGTTGTTCAGGTCAGCTGACAGGCCAGTGGGCGTGGCCTCGATGCAGGTGAATCCGGGCGGTACCTCTTCACCCAACGACCGGATCACCACGGCAATGTCCGTGATGGGAGCCTTGGGCCGGGCTGTCTTGTGGCACACATCGTCAAAGTGGATCTCCTGGTCCAGCGGCTTGGACGGATCCGTCAGACCGGCCACCACAAAGTAGTCGGCTACACGAGGGCCTTTGTCCTCCATCATCTCCCATCCCCCCCCAAACACCTACAGAGTCACAGAGGACAGGAGGGAGAGAGACACAGAGATGTGAAAAGAGAGAGAGAGAGAGAGAGAGAGAGAGAGAGAGAGGAGGGAGGCAGATTAATTTTCATGGTGGTAGCAGGTACAGATGGTTCCCGCGCCCTTGCTTTGGCAGTAAAATAAAAAATCTGAGTCATAAATCTGTGTGAGGAAGGCCAAAAGAGGACAAATGAGAGGAGAGGCTTCAGTTAAGACAGCTGTTTACGGTTCAGACCCAGAGCCCGGTGGTCGACTGGAGGTTCAAGGACGAGCCGACACAACATGTGGCTCCTAAAAACGCTGAATACCATCGGTCGTTCTAAAATCTAAGTCATTCCAGTGATGCCTGGCTGACTGCAGAAGGCCTGAGTCTGCATTTTAACAAGGCTGGGCACAGTTTTTCTTCACACTTGACTTTCTGTCTAAATTACAGGTCTGTCTCACGTAAAAACCTACTGGATATTAAGAAGCACATTATGCAGGGTGATAAAAGGGAAACAGTATTATCCATAATCTGTCTAAGAGGGGCATGTTCCGACTGCAAACCACCACATTAGGCAGACATCACAGCCCACTGTAAAAGGAATAATGACGACAAAGCCTTTCCATGAAGAAGTCACTGGTTTGTTGTTATTGGAAATCTTCTGGATCAGGATCATCTCCACTGAATAACAGACCACTAAGCTGTTAACATGGAACTGAATATGCCATAATATAGCTGTTTACATGTTATGTAAACTATCAATACCCTTACGTTCTTAAAACAGTCATAGTATGATATATCCATGTACAAACGTGTTGGTATCCATGTGACTGTTTAAGGTGTAGTAGTTGTGTTTCTGGTGCATCTTTACTCTAACCCTGGGGGGTCAAACTCATTTTAGTTCAGGGGCCACATCTTGCCTGTGTGATCTGAGGTGGGCCGGACCAATAAAATAATAAAACATAAATAATGTCTACTCCATACATTTCTCATTTACAAACTATCCTTTAAAAAATGTGAATAATATGAAGAACTTTGGGGAAAAAAATGAAATTTTGCAGTTTTAACAATATTCTGTCTCAGTTTATCATTTACAAATGTGCATGACAGCTTACAGATCACAGTGGATCCACAAAAACATAAAACACTTAGAAACAGACAGAATATTGGTCCAATTACCCCTGAGTCTGTTAAGACGTTTCAGCTCATTCACTTTTTTTGTCAAACAATAGCACACAAATGTAAACATTTTCATGTCATTTTGCTTTTTTTGACACAAAAACAAAGAGAAGTCTGAGTGAGTTTTCATGATTTATAGGTTATTATGATGGTATTTTACTGGTTCTGATCCACTTGAGATTGAAATGGGCTGAATGTGGCACAGAAACTAAAATGATTTTCATGTCCTTGATTGATAATATCCTGTGTGTAATGTTTGCAATCCACAGATTCATCCCACAGGTCAGATTGGACCATTTGACGGGCCGGGTTTAACCCCAGGCCACATGTTTGACACCTGTGCACTAACCTGAACCTGACTGTTGTGACAAGAGTCCAAAAGACACAAACAGCAATAAAAACCCAAAGTGAGACACGTTCCCTGAATATGGACCTGTGGACATGTCCAAATATTACACATGGTTCATGTTTGAATGAGAAAAGGGTGTCCCATACAATGTGAAGCAAACCTTTATGAAACAGCATCAAAACAATATGGGGTGATGTCTGTTTAACTGTGCATTAGTTCATTCAGCTCTTTACAGTGTAAATATACATCACACATTTCATACCTTTGATAGGACTTCAAATATGAAAACAACACACTGTAAAGAACCAGACTGGCTTTTATAGATTTATTATGAGACATTTCATAATCTGTGCATCTATAATTTGGTAAATATATTGTTTGCAGCCACATGATTCTGGTGACTTATGGAATTCAGACAGAGGGAGAAAAGTCAACAGTAAAGTGATGACATTACAGAGAAAAGCAGAGATGAAAACAGAACATGTGTTGGATGGGATGTTGTGAACAGGAGGTTTTCTGCAGGAAAAAAACATGCAGTGGACCCGCGGGTTACGGCGTCCCTAGCTTACGTTTTTTTCATGTTACGAAATGGAATACAAAGTTTTTTGTGCCCTTGTTACAGCATTTTTCCCACCTTACAGCATCAACAACAATTTCTCTCGTGTGGCCAAAAAATTCCAAAATTCAAACTTTTGATGACTGTGCGAGTCACTCGCCTCACACTACTCATACTAAAATGCTGGTCTGCTATTGGTCGGCGTCACAGCGTCACTAAGATGCCGATATGAGAGAGATGCTGCCCTCTCGCGTGTGATTCGTAAAGCCTTGATCTGGTGTGATCTCGTAGCCATGGGTCCCAAGATTGCTAGTGATGTTAAAGGGAGAAGTAAGAAGATGGTTACTATGGAAACGAAGCTGGAGATAACCAAGAAATACAAAGAAGGCACACGCATCGTTATCCTCCCTAGGGAATATGGCAATATGGTTTTGCACACATTAGCTAATTACCATAAGTTTCTATTGCTCGCCATACGATGATTTCACCTTACGATCCCAACTTCGGAATGGATTAATGTCGTATGATGGGGGTCCACTGTACATGTTTACTGCTAATGAGGCACCAGAACCCACTACTACTACTACTAGTATTACTACTACTACAACAACTATTACCACTGCTACTACTGCTATTATCACTGCTACTACTTATACTATTACTACTACTACTACTACTACTACTACCATTGCCACTACTACTACTATTACTACTACTACTTATACTACTACCACCACAACAGTGACAATATCTGTGGCTTCATTTACAACAGTCAACTCTGCAGTGCCTTGACGTTACCATAGCAGATCTTAGCTTTATTTAACAGCCCTAACTTTAATTACTGGATTAATGAGTCTCGAATGACTGGTGAAAGATCCCTAAAGACGTGTAGATCCACTCCTAGATCTGTTACTGTATATAGATTCCAAATCCTGGGACAGAATCATGTACACACATAGTTCTATAATAACCATTTCACTTCTAATGATCAGTCGACACAGTTTTCATACCCGAGGCTGATGCTGTTGCACTTTGAAGTTATTTTATCTTTATGAAAATTTACATAAAACTACGCCCACGTTCTCATGAAGTAAATTGATGTTCCCTGAAGTATTGTTTCAATGGGTTGAAAAGTCAGAAAAAAAGCTTTAAACAGAGAACATTGTATATCTGCAGCCGAACTTAAAAACACTTAAAATTCTAATTCTGAGACACTGCGAGTTTCTAATTCTAACATGTACGTAGGAACAGAACAATGTACTGAAATGGATCAGCAAACCACCACTGTAGCTGTTCAGAGTAAACAGAGCAGTTTATCCTGACTAAAAGTGAGTCTCAGGCTGACAGAGCCATGACATATTTATCATAATCATCTCCTCATATTGATCCGTTTGGACAGATCAATCACTCAGTGTGCTTTCTACTGTATTTATACCTTTATGTCACTTTCAACCTGATTTAAGACACAGTGGAGTTTCTTTTAGGTGTTTTATGAAGAACAAAATACTGTTGAAACAAAGGTTCCCAAGCTCTTTTTCTTATGTTCTTGCATTCATTCATTCAAACCTGTCAGTCCTTGATAAAACATTGCTGTAGTTTCTTTACATGACCAACTAGAATGACGCTACATGACTCAAACCAGATGTTTTCCATGTTGTCTCTGTCACCTGCAACCAATAATAAGTGTCATTAATTTTGCATTAAGCCTATAAGGACTCCTATTACAACAGGCCGACAATGCTTATGTTGTTTTTACAAGAAGTGTCACAAAATGTCTTTTTTGCCAATTTCTTTGCACCTTTTTCAGGAACAACTTAACTTTCAATACGTAGTCTTTTATTATCATTATTATATGTAATAAATGCTTAAAACAGTGTGTTATAGCAAAAAAATAAAACATTATGTATTATGTACAGTGTTTCCCACAGCACTTTCTAGCCAAGGCGGCCGTTTTAACAAAGTCACCCCACCATTATGCCAACATTCCAGAAAAAAAAAAAAAAAGAAGAAGTGTGTCCTACGCTATCGGTCCGCTATCCGTGCAATGTCGCACCGCAATGGTACACTCTCTGTAGAACACTCACCCAACCCCGTACCGTGCCGTAGCGACCAGCTAAAAGTAATAAAACTCTTCCATATCTCTCTCACCAACTGCACTGTGCTGCTCTCGGCCCCGCCTATTTCCACCCCCTCAGCCAATGCAGGACTCTACCCAAACATGTAACCGATTACTGTTTTACGTCTACAGTAGAATTTTGGGGCTAAGCACATTGACCATAAGATACAGTTGAAATGATAATTTAGATTTTTATGCAACAATATAAATGAAATTATTACTATACATACAAATAGTACTCTTTTAACATTTTTTTGAGCTTCAAGTTCTGCCCACACCAAAGCCTGATACTATATCTTATAACATTTTTAATACTTATCAAATATCCACTTTAAAAAAACATTAAGGCCAATACATCAGCTGGTTTCTACTCCAAACACCAGCTCTTAGAAACTGTTCGAATCTTGTCAATACTGAAAACGGCTCAAGAGTTACAGTAAACTGAATGCCATAAACTATCCCCACAGATGCACATTGTCCTAAAAAGGTTAATTTTACAGTGAGTTGTTTAGTCTGTATAAAATATAGAATAATACATTTTAATATAAACAGCAGCTTAATATCTGATGTTTCCACATTTTACTGCAGCTTCAAACATAACAGAAATGTAGATAAACGCGATAAGGGACGTGTCTGAACTCCTTCTAAGTTTGTCTCAATTTTCGGACTCATCTTTCCGGGTGTGGTGGTGGTGGTGTTGGAATCCCAGTTTGCCTCGGTGACCACATCCATCAGTCCACCTCCTGACACTCACTGATACAAATGTGTCTCTGAGGGTTAAAGGAAACTCTATTCTTGCCAACACTCCGACTCCTCTGCTCTTCTGTCATGCACAGCCGATACAACCAGACAGATGAAGTCCGGACCTGGAAGTGCTCGTACCTGCATAGCAAGCACACAAACTGATATGAAGACAACGCACACCGCACCAGTGTACGGCCTTAACTGGAGGAAACTGACGGATGGGTGGATGGACATGTGAACATTAGGACTAAACTTCAGCAAAAAAAACTGCCTCAGATTTTTGGCTCAGCACATCCAGATTCTGTAATCCAAGAGTTTCTGCTCAATTTCCTCCTGAATAATTAAACTGGACAAGGTCTGGCATTCCAAACATATGCAGTAATAGGGTGTGTGGATGGAGGTTTTAATTAGCAGGGTGTGTTAGCCAGGCTTAATGTGTTGGCTCAGAAGAAACAGGAAGAGCGCTGCCAACACTAAAAAAAATCCAGCTGCCATCGCTGATGTAAATCACCACAGCACCGTTCATACTTTCCACTGATACTAATGATTATCATGACAAATGTTCAACCATTACTCTGGTTTTTGGTAAAAGTTGCAGTTACTTGCAGCTTGAAATTGTTTATTTTTTGTTTAAAAGACACACAAGATCAAAATTATGTAGAGCATGCAACAAGATGAAAGTCATGTAAAAGACAAAAGAAGATGAATAAAGTGGAAGATGTCATGAATAATTCAGACGAGTGTCTTCTGCAGCGGCTGCACTGGATGAATCACATCACTACCACCGAGTGTTTGAGCGGTCATAAATATCTGAGTTTCACTTTCACAGATGACATCGGCTCAATAATCGCTCCTCTGATCCATCCTTAGACAATTCTCCTGAAAGTGGACCCATACGTCCCAGACCACCTCTGAATGCATCCTGACAGTGTCCACACCTGCCTTTAGAGCTGAACACATGTGATGGGATTTACTGACATGGTCTGCTCAGTGTCCAGGTAATAAGACTCATGGGGTGGACTTCTACACACATGACTCTGTCATCTTTGGCCTCGTCCACATGTACAGGAGTGTTATCCATTTATTATTGAAGTCAAGTTGCCTCCACAACGATAGGTGGGCATATGCAGTTTTTTAGCTTATTAGAATAGAATAGAATACTTTATTGTATTGTATTGTATACTTTATTGTCAAAGTTACAGAACAATTAAAATCAGTTTAGCTCTATTTCCTTTTAGCAGCAAACACTTAAAGTGCAAAAAGACTATAAATATATCACACAAATTATACCAAAATATTGTGACAATGTGCAAAACTACAATTAAATAATAAAATATACAAAAAGCCAATTCTTATACTATAAATAGAAGAAGCACGTACAACATATAATAGATATATACAGTTAATCTATATTATAAGGTCCAAGTGGCCTCTGTGTGTGTGTGTGTGTGTGTGTGTGTGTGTGTGTGTGTCTTAGGATTCATACTAAATGTGTACAGAGCTGATTGCTTTAGTTTGTCATACAAACATATTTTTGCTCAGTGAACTGTGAACTAGTGAAAATGGCAAGTTAATAGGATCAGTATTTTGGGAGATAGTAACTTTGTAACACAGACAAATGTGGTAAAGCATGCATGAATACACAACAGCACAAAAACAACCACATCCAGGATGTGAGGATCCCCACAGGTCAATGCGCTAGTATGTTCCAGGTAAAATAAGTTGTGTGGGTCGAATAAATACTGTATATTTCTGGATTATAAGTCGCTCCAGAGTATAAGTCATACCAGCCATAAAATGCATAATAAAGAAGGATAAGTCGCACTGGAGTATAAGTCGCATTTTTTGGGTAAATGTATTTGATAAAATCCAACACCAAGAACAAACTATGAAAAAAAACAAAGACTTATAATCCGGAAAATACGGTATTGGCCCATTTCCAGTCACATGACACCACAGACCACAGTAAGACTCAATAAGGAGCTAGCAAGTTCACCCAGATGCTGCTCAACTTCTGGGTCAGGATTTGGGTCAGAACACCAGGTCTGGTTCCAGTCCAACCGGTCTGTTTCCATGCAGGAGTAGATCCAGCAGCTAACATGTTTACATTTGCTTTTGCGGTTCAGTGTTCAGTCAGAATAATAATGTGGGTTTTTTGTGTGTAACGTAAACCCACTGAATAACACAATGTGAACTAAATCTGCATTTAATGACCAAACTGATCCTCAACTTCCAAACTCATCAAAGACATGAGTAGACTTTGAGGATTTTACTTATTTTGTTTGACTGAATCCCATTTTTTTCATCAAAATTCATGACTTGAACAGAGAAATTCTAGCTGTGTTGATGAGAAAAACACAACACAGTAATACCCAGCAAATCTGAGAAAACACCAAACAGGACCAAACCCTACCTGTTCTCACTTTCAAGATGCTTTTACGTCTAAAGACTTCTGCTGTTGTGTGTTTTATACAAAACATTGAGGCATTTAGGTGTTTATTTACATGCCTGCAGCTAAAGTTTTGTATCTGTCAGACCAAACAAATTACATTGTTTCTTCCTCTGGTTCCAGATATTGACAGACGCTGAGAAAACGCTGCTCCGCTGTGTTCTGGTTCTTACACTCAGATTACAAACACATCTCATCACTTCTTCACTAGAGTCATCTGGTGCGACCACATAAGGACTGACGTGGATCCAGGCCAGTGTCTTTCAGTCGCTCATTCATCATCGTATCCTCGTATTAGCGTTAATCGAACCAGTTCAATAACTGCTTCAGCTCAGGCGCTCTGGGAAGGACACATCTGCACATGTGCACCTGAGTCCAGCATCGCAGATGGACTTCAACTTCCTGTCCAACACACTGAGCAGACCCACAAACGTCCCCAGACTCACACATTTACAACAAACAGGATGTGGGGTGCTCACTTCCATCCCACTAATGTTTACATGCGAGGTTTAAGAGACTAAAATGGCAAGAAATCCTCTACTCATCAGTTAGAAATAAATGAAAGATGATGATCCCCAGTCCACACTAGTGTAGATACTGTATTTTCTGGACTAAGTGGCAGTTTTTTTCATAGTTTGTCCGGGGGTGCGGCTTATACTCTGGAGCGACTTATTTGTGAAATTATTAACACATTATTATATCATTTCACGTGTTATTTTCACACTAAACCACCAGAGGGCGCTCTAGGCCT
>JAPSES010000001.1:22883128-22900383 GCA_029822895.1 Maxillicosta whitleyi
ATATCGCGTTGAATACCATGTACCAGAATGCACATATATCGCGATATGTATCGTATCGTGACCCCTGTATCGGGATATGCATCATATCACGAGGTTGTTAGTGATACCAACCCCTAGTGGACACCAAATGCACAGTGTTCACACGGTACCTGGATCCGGCAGCGACCCGCGTGCCGCTGCTGTTGAAGCTGATGTGTGTGGCGTTGGTGGTGAAGCGGGTCAGGATGCCGTCTGGATCTCCGTCTGGAAACGTGTGGACCTGAACTGTATTGTTGGAACCGGCGGTGACCAGCCTCCCGTTCTGTTCAAGACAAAAAGCAGGGGTCAAAAGTCAAACGGATCAACGGGGGGAGTCGAGACATGTCCTCCTCCGGTATCAGAGGAGTAACAGTTTACAGTTTGTTTTTAACCATTTTACTTTTTTTTCAAATCGTCCATAATTGTCTTATTTTAACCTTTTAAATGCCATATTTGTAATGTTAAGTATCCACATTGTTGATGCAACAAAACACCAGATAGTGTCAGTTGTGGAATCAGTCACACCGTTTAAAATACATTTTATAAACTTGCTTTGATGTGATGTCGTCACCTCTGAATGGAGAATATTTATCATTATTTTACCCTGTTTATTAGTATTATCATACATGATGTTTACATATCTCTTCTATTGTTGTTTATTGTTTATATGTTGTTTATTTTAGTATCTTTGTTTACATCTTACATCTTGCTGTTTAGTCCTTTTTACCATGAATGAAAAACACTTTGTAAAAGGTGATATAGAAATGTTATTATTTTTGTTTGTTTTTTTATTTCATCAACTTGAGTCATAAACAAAAACACTCCATAACTGTCATATTTTAACCCTTTAAATTCCAAGTTTGTAACATAAAGAAACCACATTTTTGATGCAACAAAACACTACAAACTTTTTTTCCCCTTAATATACTGTACTACGTAAAAATTGGGTTATTTTTTCATCCTGGCATATGTCAATGATTAACAGCAACACTGGTTAACATGCATTCCTTGTGCAAATGTTAAATGCTATATTGTGTCAATGTGCTTTTTTTTTTTTTTTACTCGCTTGGTCAAAGGGTGTTAGTGTCGGACTTTTCTATCATTTATAATTAGCTGATTTTAGTGAATGGGTCAGAATGTTTAAAATTATGCAAAAATTAACACCTTTTGTATTTTGACCTAAAACAAATTGTGATAAATAATAACAATAAACTTTCAAAACAGAATGTGCAAAGTGCTCACTCAGATACTGGATGGTTAATCTAGTAAAAACAATAACCAACGTCTCAATGATGTAAACACAGAAAGAAAAGCAAATATTTTGTTTAGTGAAAAAGTCATATTCCAATGATTGTGGACAAAATGACACATAAATTTGGGAATGTAAACCTTTCAGGTCAGTAAGATCTGATTTGGTGGGTTTATTCAGTCACATCTGTGTTCTGATGAAGGTCAAAGTGGAAAACTCCTCTGAAGTGAACAGTCTGAAGCCTGGGTTCATTCCAACAGAAAACACAAAAGCTCAGCTGACAAACCTTCAGCGCTACAGAGTAAACCTTCTCCCCAACAGTGATGAACTTTGGGTCATCGTCGTCCAGACTTTCCCAAATCCGAACGTCTCCATCACTTCCACAGGTCACAAGAAATCTAATAACGAGTGCATGTGTTTAGTATGATGGGCTGATAAACAGGAAGTACCTAGAAAATTACTATAAAAATGATTTATTATTGTTATTATTATTTATTATTCTTTCCTGGTAAAATACTATGGTATATAGTTTATTATTTATGTCTGTTTGTGCAGGAAAAGCTCCAATATCAGTGTTCAAACATTAAAAAATAGAGAAAATAAGTCAGATGTTTTGACGATATGAGATATTGACAGGTTGAAAACACCTTCAATAATATGTGCCATGATATACTTCTGTCAAAAACACAACGAATAATTAGTTTTCCCCAATAATCCGCAGTTTCCACAGCATTTCAGAGGCTCTTACTCTGAAGGGCGGAAGTCCACTACCGCTCGACTTACTCAAAAAACAAACTACATAAAAACTTTATTTTTTTAAACAAATGAATCTTTCCCCCTACCCTGGTTTAATGGGTAGTTATCTGACTAAATGACGGTAATTATATCTACTTTGTCGTTGTACGTCTCCACTTCCGTAGGGCATCATTTGAAATTAAAAGCCCAAAGCAGACCGTACGTAATCTCAGTATCAGAGTATTTGATCACATCCTAAAGCAGCAGACAACATAATATACCAGTGACAGATCTGAAGGAGCACCGTGAGGATCGTGTACATGTACAGAAATCCCACAATGCTTTGGGGCATATGTGACTTACTTTCCGGAGTCATCGAAGCAGACCTCGGTGTGTCCCTCCAAGTGTCCGTACCGCATCGGCATCCTCTCATACGGCATTTTACCCCACAATACACTGAAAAACACGACTATATTAACGCAACACTCAAAAACATGATTAAATTAACTCATCACTGAAAAACATGTCTGTTAACACATGGAGGTAAAGTTAGCAACCTGTCACCGTCACGTGAAAACGCCTGAAAATCCGGTTTAATATCAAACAAACTGCTTAAAACTAAGAGTTACGTTATTTAACCGTCTTTGCAGAGATATTTATTCGACTCAGCAGCGAAACAACCGTGTCTGTCGATGAAACGAAGTGGAAAATTCACCTTAAAACTCCAGACTCCTGTATGTCTTCTGCATCAAACTCCCGCGCTGCGTTGAAAACAACGACAGGAACGTCACCACTCCCGCCAGCTGCGTCATGACGCAACGTTAACCACGCCCATGTTTCCGCTTACGCTATACGGCCGTAGAAGAAAGAGGCGCCCAGAAGTGTCACAGCGCCGCCAACTGGATATTATTTTATTGACAAGCATTAAAATAAAGTAAAATAAAATAAAATAAAAATCTAGAATTTCTAATATAATTTGCACTTTCGCTGTATTTTTCAATCATTTTTTAAATTTTATTTCTTATGGCTCTTTTCTGTCTTCATATTGTGTTACAGATTGCTCATTTTACTTAGTATTTTTATCCTAATATTTGTACTTTTTTCTCAGTTATATGTCAAATTAAGTGATGAAAGTAAACAAGACAAAATTTATTTATTTTATCCTAAGAGTAAAGTCTTTTTTTTTTTTTTTTTTTTTAAGTTTATCCAGTTGTTTTATATTTCATTTCCCTTTATTCTTCGTGCCTGTATTCTGTCAGTCCTTATATTAGTTTTATCACCACTATTTTGGCTACTCTTTATTTACACCACTTTTTTGCCATTTTACTTTTACCAGTTTTTATTGATTTTTCTTCATTATATGGACCGGGGGCCAAAACTGTTCCACCACTAGTCCAGCCCCAGGTTAGAATCTGTGAATGAAAAATTACAATCAATTCAATCTATAGTAAGTCAGACCAGTTAAATACTATCACAATAACCTATAAATAATTTTTTTTTTTAAAAAATACACAAAACTGTTTATATTTACAGACTGGCTTTTTACAAAAAAAATATAAATAGCCTGAAATCTCTTATTAGAAGTCTGTGGAATTTTAATAATATTCTGTCTTGTTATTTAATATTTTGTGTATTTATAGATCCACTGTGTTCCGTACGTTATGATTCACATATAAATGATAAACTCAGGCATAATATTATTATTAACATTAAATTTATTTTCTTAACAATGTTCATAGGCTATTATGTTCAAGTACGGTTCGTAAATGTAAACATTTTCATTTGGAATTGGACTTTTTTCACTCAAAGAGAGAAAGCATTGGAGTCGACATTATTTATACATTTTTATCCTATTATTTATATTATTTTTCTGGTCCGTCCCCCTTTACATTATATTAAGCTGAATGTGGAACTGAACTAACATGTCTCTCTTGTTATAGAGCATCAGGAATGTTTGGCATCATTTAACTTCGTTTGATTCCAAGTTTCAACACTGAAGGAACACATTTGATGAGTGTCAGTGAATGCAACACCAGCGCACAACATTTATATATTTTATTAATAATATCTAAAGTATCTTGTAGTAAATAGGTTTGTTTTTCTTTTGTGTAACTACTTTAAGTGGATGAAAATGAAACAGTGTTTACAGCTTCAAACGTCTCCATCAGCTCCGAACATCTGGACTCTGGTTCTTTTCCATCTGGATCAGG
Source organism: Maxillicosta whitleyi (assembly GCA_029822895.1). Taxonomy (NCBI): domain Eukaryota; kingdom Metazoa; phylum Chordata; class Actinopteri; order Perciformes; family Neosebastidae; genus Maxillicosta; species Maxillicosta whitleyi. The sequence continues at coordinate 22,887,341 of JAPSES010000001.1, forward strand.
TCCGTTCAGGCCCAGACTCTGGTTCTTCTCAATCCGGTTCCACCTGGATCAGGTCTGTTCAGGTCCAGACTCTGGTTCTTCTCAATGCGGTTCCTGGATCAGGTCTGTTCAGGTCCAGGTTCTTCTCCACCTGAATATTAACTTTATATATTGTTTTTTAAAAATTATTATTATTATCTGACATTAATTTGTGGAAGTTTGTTTTGACATGTTTTTTTTTTTTTTGTAAATTATCATAAAGACACATTACACCATTGTTTCTGACTACATTATTATGGATGTAATGTCTACATTTTTATTTTATTATACTCTCTCTTTTTTTGTTACCATTTTATTCTTTCCACTAATAAAACATTTGTATTTTGAAGTTATTGAAAATTATTTGTGCAGAATCAGACATTTTTTCCCCTCCCGTTCAGACCTAGTCAAAAATATGTTTTATCATTTAACAGAATCTGATTTTAAGTTTCAACACTTAAGTGAGCAGTGTCAGTGAAAGCAACACCATCAAACGTGTGAATATTTCTTTAATATTTGAAGGGAACTTATGGTAAATAGGTTTGTTTTTATGTTGTATTTTGAGTTGAGAATGAAAACGAGGAAAAAAATTACACTTATTTTCACTTTGACATGAGTTTTTTTTTTTTGTAAATTCTTACTAAAAAGACAAAATATATCAACCATGACTCAGTAATAATACTAATCAATAATAATTACTATTATTTTTTCTTCACTTCCTCTTGTGCTGTCACTAATAAAACACCTGTTATTTCAGGTTATTAAATATAATACTTTTATATATGTTTTAATACCCAAGGACTACATCTGAGCAGTGTCAGTGAATGCAACACAAAACATTTGCATATTTCATTAATATATAAAAGGGACTTATGGTGAATAGGTTTGTTTTCATGTTGTATTTTGAGTTGAAAATAAAAATGAGGAAAAAATACACTTGTTTTCACTTTGACATAATTTTTTTTTGTTTTTGTAAATTCTTATTAAAAAAAAAAAGACAATATATATCGACCATGACTCAACTTTTTAAAGCAGAAATTGTAAAAACATCCAAACTAGTCCATACTTTTCATGGGTGTTGTATTTGAATCTGTCCTTGATAATAATAAATATTATTATTTTTTTGTCATATTCATTTTTCTTCATTTCCTTCGTTCCTCTAATAAAACACCTGTTATTTATTTTACCTTCTTACACATTATTCGTGCACAATCCAACTTCTTTTTCAGACACAATCACACACGTCCAGACGTTGCAGGAGTTACAAGTTTTCTTTGTTTTTTTTTTTTTTAACGGATAATCGGGGCATGCCACGTCACAGCATTCTGGTACAATGCGACAAAATTACAGCAAGACAGTGTGAGAACGCTGGGACGTCGCACACGCAGCGTCACACGTCATTCACATGTTTGTACAGATTCAGAAGAGTTCAGAAGTACCGACAGACGCCCAGGCCACGCCCCCTTCACACTGCAGCTCCACCCAGACCACGCCCCCTTCACACTGCCGCTCCACCTGCACATGTTCACTGGGGATGGAGGTCGCCATGGTGACGGGAGGATACTTCAACACTGGGCTGGACACGACCGTTAAAATACAGTTTAATGGTTTTACTGGATCAACTGGGAAATTAAACCAGAGGAAACAGGAGTGGATGTGAATGTGAGTTTATTTGGTTTATATTGGTTTACTGGCTTCGATGTTTTTATTGGATTTAATGGGTTTACTGGGTTTAATGGTTTTACACATATTTGTCTTGGAGCATGGTTGTGTGTCATTTTTATTTTGTTGGGTTTACTGGATTTAATGGGTTTACTGGATTTAATGGGTATAACTGGGTTTGATGGGTTTACTGCGTTTATTGGATTTACTGGATTTAATGGGTATAATGGGTTTGATGGGTTTACTGGGTATAATGGGTTTACTGGGATTGATCAGTTTACTGGGTTTGCTGCGTTTATTGGGTTTACTGCATTTAATGGGTACAATTGGTTTACTGGGTTTGATAGGTTTACTGGGTATAATGGTTTTACTGGGTTTGATGGGTTTACTGGGTATAATTGGTTTACTGGGATTGATCGGTTTACTGGGTATAATGGGTTTACTGGGTTTGATGGGTTTACTGGGTATGATGGATTTACTTTGTATGGTGGCATTGATATGTTTACTGGGTTTGATGGGTTTACTGGGTATAATGGTTTTACTGGGTTTACTGGGATTGATCGGTTTACTGTGTATAATGGGTTGACTGGGTTTGATGGGTTTACTATGTATGATGGGTTTGATGGGTTTACTGGGTGGTGGGATGGACCTCCTGTTGGTTCCGAAACTCCAGAACAGATTCAACCCTAGAGCTAATGTAAAACAAACCCAAACTAAGTCCAAGTCAGTAAATCTGCAGGTTCACGGTCGACAGTCAGAACCAGAACGAGTCCGATTTTAGAATTAGAGAAAATAAAAAGCATAAACTGGATGTTCTGGTTTTAGTTGAAGATCTGCAGTGTGAACGGAACCGTCCCAGCTGGGTCTGGTTTCATCCTGTTTACGTCCGTATAAAAGTACAAAAAAGGCACTGCCGTTATTCTAAGGACCGCCCTCCAGCCTCGAGCATGCACTTCAAAATATAAATTATGCTCTTCTCAAATCTCCTTTTGTTTTTTCAAATTTTCTTCCATTTTTTGTCCTTTTTTGTGTTTTTTATTATTAAACATACAATATTCTTTAGTCAAATATATACGTAAGCCTGCAGTCAATACAGGACATGGGCTCTTTGATAAAATAAAGGAGCACAGTCAAAGCGGTAAAACTTTGTTACAGAACGGATTCTGCTGGATTTACAAAAACAAAAACAAAAGCCTCGGCATCCCATAATGATATAAACTGACTAAACTGTCTGTGACAAAAGATAAAACAGCATAAATGTCTCCACTTAGTACATTACATGTTTCTGGAATATCAAGGCGTTACCTAATCGTTAATACTGCAGCGTGCACAGCGTTAGAAGCACTTTAGAAACAAACAAAACAAACAAAAAAAAAACATTTGGTTTGAAGAGATGAGCAGGGATCCGAACTTCACGTTGACGCTGCAGAAAGTCTCAATTGTAAATAATCATGTAAAGTAAAAAAAAAAAAAAAAAAAAAATCCAATTATAATCCAATAATAGTCGCTTTTCCATCGGACATCTGCGCAAAAAACTTCACCAATATTTACTAAAACAAAAAAACACAAGTGTCGTCTTTTTCTCATTAAATCACAAATGCAATGATTCGTTTATTATCGCGAAATGTCATGAGAAGTCATTCCATAAACATGCCGACAAACGTAAATATCAGGCTGACTTACAGACATGTTGATATTTGTCTCCTAGCGCCCTCTAGGTTCTGGAAAATTCTCGCGTTTCTGTGTTTGGAATCTAGAAGGCTCGTTGTCCCGCCCCTAGAATGTCCCGTAACTCTTCTTCTCTTATTGTAATTTGCGACAAAAAGGTCTTTCCATTCCTGTTTTGCGTCATTAACCAATTTCACTACGAAAAACCTACCTCTTACAAAAAAAAAGAGAGTTTTGATTTAATTGTCATTTTTCCATTAGGCTAATTTTTTTGCGCAAGTTATATTTGCGCAATTTGAGGGTCAACGGAAAAGCGACTAGTGTCTCCGATTCCAGGGGTCGTATTCCAAAAACTCCTCAAAGTAACTCGACGGTGTTAACGAAGTTCTGCAAAATGCCGCTGCTGTAGATGAGCAGAAGGGAAGCATTTTTAATGAGAACGTATTTAGAGTTCGTTAGTATCGTGCTATCAGGGTTTTCTTCACACTGGAGTTGGTTAATGTACGGAGTAAACCAGGTCAAGACAAATGCATTAGCTAGCTATAGCATTAGCATCTGATCCATTACGAGACAATTTACACACATCTGCATAAACGTATTTAGGTGTATTCTGAAGTTCTGCTTTAAAAATCTGGAGTTTTCTTCACTCACTTGAGGTGGATTTTTCTAAAAACAATTAAATGTGCATGAAATGGAAATAAAAGCACCTGTTTTATGTAAAATGTGACTTAGTAAACATTCGAGTCATGTGACCAATGAGCTGTTTGTGCCCAATGTCCAGACTTAATATTAGAGTCAGGCATAATAAAGAAAACCAAAGCCCCGCCCCTTTCACTGTGCATCATGGGATGTGACTTTAACTCCATTCAGAAATGTTTTTCGCCAGAAATGAGCCTGTCAACCAGGGGTGTCAAAAATACGGCCCACAGGCCAAAACCGGCCCCCAAATGGTCTGGTCCGGCCCACGAAAATGGATCTATGCAAAAAATGAAAGTGACGTTAAACATTGAAGGTGTTGAACTTGTTTTAATTCAAGACCTGATGTGACGTCAAGTAAAATAACAGAATAAAAACAGATAAAAAACGACAACGTCAAAGTTTCTATTTGGTTTAATGTGAAAAAAATAAAATTACATTATGAAAATACGAACATTTTTCTCCCAAAAACATGTGAATAATCTGAACAAATATGAACCTGAAATGTTTAAAAGAAAATTCAGCATAATTTACTTGGATCTGATCCATAATTTACATGAGATGATAAAACTGAAGCACAACATTGATAAAATTACATGGATTTTTCTGAACAAATGTCAGTTTTTTCAGGTTATTCACATCTTTTTTGTTTTGATAGTTTATAAAATTAAGTATTTTCATAATTTAATGTTTTTTTTCCACTACAAAAAAACAAACATTTGGAGTCGTCATTATTTACAGGTTATTCTGTTCTAATTTTACTGGAGGTTAAATCAGACTGAATGTGGAACCTGATGGAACAGCGCCTTCACACCTTCTATAAGAACGGACCGAGCGCTGGGGCTCTGGTCGGTTGTTTCACATTTGCTTCGAGGAGGAATACGACCCCTGACCTGTGGCCTCACACCACAAAAAAAAAACAAACAAAAAAAAAAACATTATTCTCTGAATTTGTTTGTATGAATGGATCAAATGGAAAAAAAAAAAAAAACGCAAACAAAAGCACGTCGGACACTCCCAGAACTCTGAGCAGACGTGGCGTTTTCATCTCGCGCCTGAACTCCGCGTGATAAAACCGAAAAGAAGCAGCGAGTCCTCGTGTTGGTGAAGCCGGAAACAGCGAATATTTGGCATAAAAATGAGTTCAATCCATCCGGTTAAACCTGCAACAACAGCAACAAGTGTCGTGTGTCTGTTTGTGTGACGGTCATCTCCACATGAACCCGATCCAAACAAACAGGATTATAAACAACAACAACAACAACCAAAGGAGAAAAAAAAACAGTCGACAATAACTATGTTAATATTTGAGATGTACGTATGGTCACCAGCCATAACATGTTAATACATACGGTACTTTAAATAATAATACACCTAAATGAGTACAAGTATCACCTCTGAAAAAAAAAAAGAATAAATAAATGTTTCTACTTTAAGTACTGAATCATATGGCAGTGACACTAAGTCTGAAAACAAACAATGAGATTCCCCTTAAAGAGGACGCGTCATGTGACATCAGGTTTTCTGTTCTCGACTCCGAACAGACTCGAAACTGACGTCGGATCAGCTGGGACTGGAACCAGAATACGGAACCAGACTGGGTCGAACTTCATGGCGCTGATCTGCATGTTTTAGCCTCTTTAATTATTCCTTGTAAAAAAAAAAAAAAAAGCAGAAACCTTTCCTTTCCTGGGTCTGAGGACGACATGTTGGATGTTGGCGTCTGTGAAAGTTCCTCCACACATTAGTTTTTATGCGTTTTAACTTTTCTGTATATATGTTATTTAACCCAAACCAACTGCTGCTTGGTTTTTTTTTTTTTAACTGTATCTTCTCTGGTTTCATGGAGGTAGACCAAAATATGGAGTAGATATGTAGATTTTTTTCCCCCCCAACATCTGTCATCAGCCTTAAATGTTTTTTTAAAGCTGATATTTGATCAGATTTGATCAGTAGCAAAAATGTGATATTGGACTTTTGACGCTTTCACCCAAACTGACTCTATTAACAGGCTCGTCTGCAGCATCTTAGGAGGAAACCAGTCTGACCTCGAACGCATCGTCTTCTTTCAACAACCGTCAGTTTATAGAAAGTGTAAAGCATCACAATCACATACACGGAATGACCAGATCTGATCATTTTATGTGTGTTTGAAAAACGATAATCACTAAACCCTGGTTCAGATGTTTTAGTTTGTTATTGGAGTTCGTATGTACATAATGATGGTAAAAATCAAACTTCCTGTTATTGTTTTCCACTCATTTTCAGTTTTGTTGATTTTTTTTCCCCATTATTACACAAAATCTTTGTTTGGTTTTGTTCAATTGTTCATTATTTTAATCAGTTTTGTTCTTACACATGTGCAGATGTAAAAGAACTAAATAAATCACATTAACCTGTACATGTGCAGAGTATGGGAGACAAATCTGGTTTGTCTTAATTAGATAAAACAGACCAGACTATAGTGTTTAGTCTAATAACTGCAGAAACCAGATAACCATCTGACTCTTAGTGTGAATGTAAACGGGCTCAGTGTTTCAATGGAAAAGGTCATGTGACCCAGTGAAGCCAGACCAACCCAGTTCCACAGTGATTACCCATCGTGCCTATGTGACGGGGTTTCTGCAGGACTAAATAAAGGTCTGAATAAAGGTCTGACTCTAATACAAGTCTCCTGGTACCTGGTCCTGGTTCTACAGAAATAAAGGACTACAGACTATTTTAGGAAACAGTTCACAGATAAAAGCCCATTCTACAACACTAAATGACACTGGTCCGTCATGATCCAAACATACGAACTGTTCAGTTACTATGACCCAGTACCAGGTCCACGTCAGCCCAGAATAGGACCACCTTTACGTCCTTCATCTGGTCTCATTTATGGACTGTAGTTACAGAAGAGGCCATAACATGCACCTGCTCCTTTAGTTTGTTTCTCAGATTAGACATTCGTTTTATTTTCTTAGTTCTATTGTGGATAAAAGTCACAGGACGTTCAGACCTTCTGACCTCTGACCCCCAGCCTTGTCTCCGACATGAATAATGAATGAAAATGCATGGATTCATCTCTGCACTGACAGGAGAGGAGCCGGTCAAAGATATCATTCACAGAGTATTTTTGAGGAGTTTGGGCTAAAACATGCAGAAGCAGCAGTCCTAGTCCTGGTCCTGGTTCTAGTCCTGGTCCTAGTTCTAGTCCTGGTCCTTCAGTCCGTCCCAGCTGATCTCATATGATGGGGATGAGCGGCGTCAGGAGTGTTTAGCCTCCGCCTCCAAGCTCCATACGTTTGGATGGATGCTCAGAGTTTACACTGGATCACATTATCATGTGCAGGAAATAGAGGAAGAACTACAGAGTTGCAACAAACCAATCAACACTAATATTGAAGAACCCTCCTGACTGTTCTACCCGCTTATTTCAACAGATCCCTATTCTTATACAGTCTGTGTCCAGACGCGATACACTGAGGATAAATATTAAGACACAGTATAACCGTCAAAGATCAGGTGGGCCGGCGTAGACCAGAGTGTCCAGAGGCTGACGGCGCATCTGTCCTGCTCTACCTGCAATCGACCACTAGGTGGAGGTAAGCACTACATGAGACAATCTCTGGGAAAAAAAAAAAAAGAAGAACGACAACCCTTCATGGATCGACAGCGTCTCATTCCACACAAACCTACACGGCCTCCACCAAACACATTTAATCTGAACATGCAGCTTAGGCACATCACCCTGCTTTAAAATAAAAAAAAGAATACAAGTAAAACTAAAATCGGTTTGTGAACATGCACACACATCCCACCCGCTCCCAGTTCCACGTTTCAACACCTGCATGTTTCGGACAATTCACAACGGAAACAAAACTGAGCTGCACCAACCAACGCTCACACACACACCCTTTGTCCCAGTGACGTCCCTTTATTTATCTAGTTTATAACTCATGAAACTAAGAACCCACTTAACACAAACCGTATCTCCTGTTTCTAATCAGGATAATGAAAACTGTGGAAATCTGACTGACAAGAAGCTTCACAACCAAATAATACGACCTGATAAAGACGGTGCTTCACATCACAGACAATGAGTCAAAACAATGTAAAAGAAACGACATGTTCTTCACCTGATCTCAACCTAATACAGCAGGATTTCAGCTCCTGAAGACTAAACTGAGGGCTGAAAAACCCACCAATACCTGCTGCTGAAGGCGTTGATAGTGAAGGCTCATATCGTTGGTCTCGTAGCATAATCGACTAAATCATATTTTTGGCCAAATCATAATATTTATGTAACTTTACTCCTAATGTGCAACCGCCTGCTTTTTTTATTACTGTTTTTATAGATTATTATTATTATTTTCTTTCCTTTTGTCTCATATTCTTTCTTCTGGAATCTTCATTTCCTGAGGGATCAATAAAGATCTGTCTAATTAATTTAATTTAATCCAAAATAAACTAGCTCAAACTAAGCTAAACTAAATTAATCTAACAGCGCTGACTCATTTTATGCAAATATGAGAATCTGGCCAAAAACATGACTTAGCCTGTTATGCTATGACGCTAACGACATTTAAATCTTTTGATGCATTGAACTGGTTTTAATTCCTAAATGATTGATGTAATATTTTAGTTAAACCTGTTGAATTAAAGCTGAACGTCCAACACTTCAGTCACATGTTCTTGGTTCTAATACCTGCAGTTATCTCCTACACGTGTGAGTGTGAACCTCATGAATCCTCATTGGTGCAGCTCAGCCTAAACATCACTTCCTGTCCCATTCGCTCACAAATGTCCAGAGGTCCGGCCTCTGGCGTCTTCCTCTGAAACCTGCGCTTCCCTTTTCCATCATCAAACCTTCGGCTCAACTCCTTCTCTTTCTACTTCCTCTGTCTTTCTGCCTTACTTGGTTCTTTCTTCCGTTAAACACCTGCTCTCACTCTTTCTCTCCTTCCGTCAGCTGATAAAGTAAAAAAACAAAAACAAAACAAACATCATGATAAGCATGTTGGTTGTAAACTAGTGTGATGATGGCTACTCGTGGGTCGTAAAGCCAAATGGTAGGTTTCCGTTCATACCGTGTCTGTACCCTTAGAAAGTAGCATCAGAATGTAAACAATAAATACAAACGATACAAATAAATGACTTCCGCCGCCTCCCAGCGCTAAACCAGTCATCCCGGTCCTTCTGCGATCCGCTGTCCTGGTTCTGGGTCTGAGGTACTGTGATGAATCTGAAAATGGCGGTGGCCTCGGTGCCTCCCGTCCGCCGCGGTGCCTCCTCTGGCCTCTGGGCGGCGCTGTTCACACATCGTCCGGGCTTCGTTTCTGTGTGTTCGTGGTGGCTGGTGTGGGCGAGCCACCGGCCGCCAGGTGATTGGCTCTCTCTCTCTGTGATTGGTGGATCCTGCCCGGTCTCCTTTGGTTGAGCTCTCCCATTGGCTGCAGGCAGGGCGAGGGGGCGGGACTGCTGCGGGTGACCTCGGGGTGACATGTGGTGAACCTGCGACGTCCTTCTGCCTCCTTCAGGTCCTCAGCTCATATTGTAGATGTTCGATCAGCTCCGTCTGGTGAGAAAAAAGGAGACGATACGATTTAAAGGAGCAGTGACACATTTAGCTCCGACCCCAGAACCAGCGGGACCTTCAATGACCCACTGACATTAAACCTAAACTTTATGTCACATCCATGTACCAGTAGATACACGTTTATTCCACCAATAAATGGTTTGGACCAAGACTGATGCATATTTACAATCATTTATTCATTGTCTTTTAATTAGTATCAAACATACTTAGATTAATATAAAACTAAATCCAAGAACAAAGACACATTCATTTAAACAAGAGAAGATTTTAACCAAAGACGGATTTTGTCTTATACTGGATTTACCAAAAAGCTTCATACTACAGAGCTAAGCTAACAGAGCTTTAATGTAAACTATCAGCTGAGAGCTCACTTTTATACATCATGAAATGTGTTTTGCCCTCTGCAGGTCAGTGGGGAGTCATTGTCCTTGGAGAGTTTGTTCATGAGTGAGAGAGGATGTGAGACTGACAGGCGGATCGTGCCGTGTCTGCAGTCATGTGGTCGTAACGGTGAAGAAGGGGTGGATTTACCGTTAGTCTACATTCTTGCTCTGACTTATAATGACCTTTGGGTTCAGACCGAAAGGAAAAGATTCCAGATACAAGTGGTTGAAATGAGTTTCCTCTGTAGGGTGGGGGGGGTGCAGTGTGATGATGATGTGTGTGGAAACAATGAGCTTTACACTTTATTCAATCTGTGGCCACACAGGGTCCAGTCATTTGTTCTGGTCCTAAACTGCCCCCTGCTGGTCCCAGTCTGAACACCAACACTTCATGGAACCTTTTGAACCTGTTTGTCAGGTATCTGACTCACCTGCCCTTCAGGCAGACAGCGGTTCTTTTCATGTAGTTCTAACAAACCCATTTTCAGCAGCTTGTTAATGTAACAGTAACTGCAGGTCAATACGATGCACCTTTCCTGTTTACCTGTGGTTCATCTGGTGCATGCTGGAACATGTTTCAGACTTCCTGTGGAACCATCCTAATCTGTCAGGACACTCAGGAGTCCTTTTAACCCTTTAACCTCTATTAGAACAGAACGCCTGGATTTATTTATGTTGTTTTTGTAATAAAAGTATCAGAAAATGTCTTTTTAAGGAATTATTTTCAGGGAGAACTAAACTTTCAATATCTGGTCATTGATTATGATTATAATAAATGTCTGAAACATTATATTATCAGCACAAAAAACCAGCTTGAAATCTGTTTAATCATAGTTTAATCTTTTATGAGACCATAGAAAAAAACCTTTAACTCTGTTCCATGTGCTCAAACATTTTGTCTAGGTTGTTCTGTGTTGGTTTGTTCGTTCATTTTGTTGGTTATTCTATTAATTTTTTTCCCTCATGCTGTTATTTTTTTCATTTTTGTTGATCATTTTAGTCATTTTTGTTCCAGATTGGATCTAAATAAAGACACTGACAGACAAATGCATGTGTGGACGTTAGAACTTCAATGAACCAACAAACGGAATGTTGGACCAGGACTTTTGCAAAGGTCTGTAGGATAAGTCCATGTACGATCTGAACTCTGACTGGATCACATCTGCAAAATAATCAAATAAACTTGGACCTGATTCAACACCAACACCGACCAAATGTCCGATTTACTGACGACAAACCGCACAAAGACTAAATGTGAGTGGGAACTGTCGCAGATACAGTGTGGGCGGAGCCTCAGTGTGGACGTGTGCAGGTCTATGTGTGAAAACTGCCCCCGTGTCCAGTGGAGTTGAAGCCTGTGCCCACCCCCCAGGTCTGAAAGCCCACAGAGGCTCACACACTGGGCCCCAGTGCTCACACAACGTCTGCTTTGTATGAGACTGGAGACGCAAACACATCCTGCAGAACGAGCAAAAAACAGCTCCTTCACTGCACTTTCGCCTCCTTCAGTCCAGTACGGGGGACATCAAACATGCGGCCCCCGGGCCCAAAACCGGCCCCCAAAAGAGTCTGGTGTTGCGAACATACATGGATAGCGGACGGGATGTACGAATAGCAGACTAGAGGGTTGGGGGGGGGGGGTTGGTATAGCAATTCCTGACCTGGGGACTCTCTGCACTGCCGCTATGCTGGTGAGAACCTTGTCATTAAAAAATCAGTGTAGCGGCTGAAATCACAGGGTCGGGGGCCGCTACACTCAAATGCACTGGCGAGAACCATAGTAGGGTCACGATACAATGCAAATAACAATACTACGGTCACGATACCATATATCATGATACTATTAAAACTTCTTTGAAGGATTGAATTACACCTGAAAAGACACTAAGCGCATTTTATTTGATCACAACAGGATCTGATTCTACGTCACAACATTTTCCTGTTAAAACTTAAATTATGTTACAATTACGATATTTTCTTAGACCCCTGTTAGTACCTGCGGCGCTGAGTAAATGTAGTTCTGGACAGACGCATGAAATCCAAAGGTCCAGATAAAAAAAAAAAAAAAATCTTCTTATCTTCTTCCAGGATGAGCCTGTACATTAAACCATAATGAAAGCAGCACAGGCAGCCCTCAGGACCACGGGCTGTGTCTAATATCTGGAATATAAACATGTTAAGAGTTCCAGGGATTAGACGGTACCTCCTAAGGCGTGTTCGGTCATACTCAGACACAGAGACTCCAGCCGGTTGTTGATGTCTGGTTCTGTCGCTGGTAACTGAAGATCTGCAAAACAAGAGCAGGATCAGGTTTAAGAACGAATCAGATCAACATGTCAACACAGACTCTAAAACAGGGGGTCAAACATACGGCCCGTGGGCCAAAACAGGCCGCCAAAGGGTCCGATCCGGCCCATGATTGAGGCACCAAAAAAACCCCTGTAAAATAATAACATATAAACCTATAAATAATAACCAATACCAACCCTTCTTTGTTTAAATGATTTAAAAAAGTAAAATTGAATGAATATTTACGTTTACAAACTAACCTGAACAAATATAAACAATCTGACAATCAAGTTCAATTTTACCAATGTTATTCTTGTTACTGAAGCGTTTGTGTATTTGTAGATCCACTGTGATCACTGAGCTGTAACGTACATGTGTAAACGAAAAACTGAGGAAGAATATTGTGCAAATAAATTAATTTAAAAAATTTTCTTAAGAAAAATGTCAAGTCACATTTTGCATGGAGAGAAAAAAATCATAGCTGTCCTTATTTATATATTCTTTTAATAGTTTTTATTTTTATTTAATTTATTTCTGTTTTATTTTACTAGTCCGACCCACTTAACTAAACTAAAACGACTTCAACAGCCCTGATCTAACGCCCCATCCCCATGGATACGGATACGCGTGAATTCGACTCACTTTCTTAACGTATTGGCCTTTCGTCACAATGGGGACGGTGAATACGGTACCCCAATACGAGATTTTTCGAATACGGGTCCCAGAGTGGGAAAATCTGAATACGG
>JAPSES010000001.1:22908445-22920844 GCA_029822895.1 Maxillicosta whitleyi
CTTATTCAGCCTGTTGTTCTCTATTCTATTTTTATTTATAATTGACTTTCAACATGACATGTCTGTTCTTGGTGTTTGATTTTATCAAATACATTTAACCAAGAACTGCGACTTATACTCCAGTGCGACTTATATATGTGTTTTCCTTCTTTATAATGTATTTTATGGCTGGTACGACTTATACTCCAGAAAATATAGTACCTTTCTTTTTTCTCTTTCTTCTCTGTTCATATGATTGTTTTTTATGGTGTTTTGTGTGTATGATCTATTAAAAAAAAACAAAAAAACATATGAATATATTACTGGAAAAAAACTGAATATAATCCTGTGTATTTTGTGGTTCCCAGTGTGAAGCAGCTCCTCACATACCTGCCTGTAAACACACAGTTCAGCTCATGGGGCTGTAATCCAGCCAGGTGGAGAAAGTAGATCTGGGATCAGAGTTCAGAAGGAACTAAGAAACTAAATCTGAGGGATTTATGCGGCGCTTGATTGTATAAGCCCTGCTATCAGTGACACCTCGTCTGCCTCTGAGAGACTAAAGCAGCTCCTTCCAGCAGATCTAGAGGTCAACAAAACACAAATGGAAGGATGGGATGGAAGAGGATAGAAAAAAAGGGCTTTTACAGTGAAGACAGAGGAAAAGCGCGGCCTTCTTCGTCTTCCCTCTGCTGGTGTTGGCAGGCCGTCTGTCCCCATTCCTGAGGTTCAGGACGAGTTCACAGAACACGGCGTCAACTTCCAGAAATAAACTGTTTGCTCATGCGTGGGTGACATGAAATAGTTTGGCGCCCAAACCAGAGGCGAGAGTTTTCAGTCAGTGATAGAACAGTCAATGAGAGTTAGAGAAAGACACAAAGATGAGCACGCCGACGTCTGGAGGTTTATATACAGAAGGCCACTGATGTCACAGTGGTTACGGAAGCAGACTATAGTTTGACAGCTGGGTCAAGCAGAAGTCAACAGCAGCGTCAAAAATTTAACTTTCACCTATCGTTTCACAGATAGGATATTTTTTAGCTCAAGAACTCCATTTTATGGAACAGTTTGAAAAACCACTGTATCCCTTGTACAAAAAAAAAAACTAAGATATAATCAATATAAAAAGGTAAACCTAAAACCGGACTCATATATGTAAATGCGCTATTAATAATAATAATAATAATAATAATATTTGTTCACACTCATATGTAAATGTACTAAACTTTAATAATATTTGTTCACATCCATATATGTAAATATACAATTAACTATAATAATTATAATATTTGTTCATACTCATATGTAAATGTACTATTTATTATAATAATAATATTTCTTCACACTCATATGTAAATGTACTATTTACTATAATAATAATATTTCTTCACACTCATATAGGCTACAGTACATTAGACCCGTTTCTAACACTTTAGTGAGTTACAGATCATTTTGCAGTCTTTTAAAAGGTTAAAGTGTTAAATCTACAACTTAAACACAGACTTACAATATATATATATATATATATATATATATATTTAGAGGAAATAGTCTAAAGTTCAGATTTTGACTTTGATTCCAGTTTGGTAGATCCTCAAGTTAATTCTGCTCATGTGTATTTAGATTTTAAAGAAATATCAATAGAATTGTTTCTAGTTTTACAGACCATAATACATACAGTCCAATACGACTTGGAAGTTGGCTGGATCATTAAAATAATAACATAATAATATATAAATGATATCAGTTCCACAATTATATATGTAATTTATATGTTTTAGTGTGAAAAAAAGGAAAATTGTATTGTTAAAACGTTTACATCTACAAACATGAACAAAAAGAAATTTATTAAGAAAAAGGTACAATTTTTACAACTTGTTCCTCAATTTATCATTTCCACATGTTCATTATAACATACAGATCACAGTGGATCTACAAATACACAGAATTTTTAATAACAGGTAGAACATTGGTACAATTACATTTAATTCTCTTGAGACATTTGTGGTTGTTCATATTTGTTCAGGTTGTTCACATTTTTTGTAAAAGGCAAATCTGTAAATGTAAACATTTTTTGTGCAATTTAACTCTCTTTGTTACACTAAAGTAAAGAAGAAAAATGCAGTTTTCATTATTTATAGGTTATTATGATAGTGTTTTATTGGTCTGATCTAAAATTATTTAAACATTTTTGATTGTTAATATCTTCAATGTAATTTTTGTATTTTTGGCCAGACTGGACCCTTTGGCGGGCCGGTTTTGGCCCCCGGGCCGCATGTTTGACACCCCTGCCTTAACAGCACAACTAACTGCTATTTCCTCATATTTCATTCAAAAATAGAAAGAAAAAAAATATATATAAGAATAATAACTGACCAAAACAAGCCTGTAATACCACAAAAAAATGTCATTTCAATTCAAAAAATGTAATTTAATATCAACTTTGTAAATGAAAGAAATAATGAGTCACCATTTCTTATAATAATAATAAAAACTCTATGGTTCAGGTCCAGCTCTTGACATAAACTAAAGACCTGTCGGATGATGGTCCAAGACCGTTGGACTTATAAACCCCCCAGGACTGGGTGGGTTTCATCTGTTCCAGGACCAGGGTTGTGAGTTTTCCTCTTTTCCCTTCTTCACCGCCCCCCCACTCCATACCACGGTGGACTCAGGAGACCCACTGAAGGTGGAATCAGTTTTCCTTTTCCACTGTGTCTTTTTCCCCCCACGCTGGAAAAGCCTCCCCCCCCAGCACTGCGACGGGCCTGCATTCCTAGACAGTATCCCCAGCGCCGGAACCGCTTACCGCCTCGGCCTGGAATGCTGATTTCCAGCCCAGGTTTTCATCAGACCTGGTTTAGGCAGAGAAACACCACAGTTCCTCTGAGCAACACAAACCATTACACAACACACACTTTCCCGCCATGTCATCCGTCCTCACACACACACTCCAACTGGGTTTAGACCCGGACTTCAGAGGAAAGTCTGTTAAAACGTCTCCAAACTGATGAAACCATTACCGAGAGGTTCTGAAAAATCAACAGTTTAATAGTAAATAAATATAAATGATTAAAAGGTTCATGACAGGCTCAAATATACACATTTATTGTCATTTTTCTTTAATGAACATTTCATTTAAAAACAGTACCGATATGGGGATATATTGTCACGGGCCTCTTCATGATACACGTATCAATACGGAGGCGATATTTCACATACAATAAACAATTACATTTATCAAGTTTGTTAAATGGCATCTGATTTTGCATGTTTTAAGTTTATCAAAGCTATCTTTACTTGTGCACTATAGCCAAGTTCTTAATGCAGTGTTTTACATGAACTACAGTGGAATTGTTGCTCTACAGCAAAATAAAAAAATAACATTTGGTACATTTGTCTGTTTTCTATAAAATATGCCTAAAATATCGGGATGCATATCGCATTGAATACCATGTACCGGAATGTACATATATCACAATATGTATCGTATCATGAGGTTGTTGGTAATACCCACCCCGACACTGCATCAAATTGTTCTTATTTGGGGTTGTAAAATATTTCAGTCATAACTACTTTAAAATGGGTCAATATCACTACAAGTCCACAGTTCACATTTTCTTTGGTGTCATTTTAGTGGAATGTCTAAAAAAAAAAAAAACATTTTTACTGTGAACTCTTACTGTTTTTGTGTTTTTCCTTTAAACGGTGAATGTTTGTGGTTGAAGACACTACATTTTTTACTAAAAAAGTCACTTTTTCTTCAATAAACTTTCATTTTACTCTGACTTTCAATAAACATCTACATGATCAGTTAATTAAACATAGGAAAATATCTGAATTTATTGAAGAAAAAAAAGGGAAAATTCAGTGAATAATATTATGACAAATGGTGATGAATCATTTAAAAAAAAAAAAAGGTTAAATAGAAAGAAAAATGTATTTGAGAACTGCCCTAAAAGCAGCACCAAGTCTTTCTGGGTTAAATACCCTAAATAAATAAATAAATCAAACACCTGACTAATCCTTTCAGATCTTCATATCCTGTCCACCTCCACACCTGACACAGACTCTGTAGTCGTTCTCAGACAACAGCTTAACTTAACCTTTAACCCTGTAAATAAAACCAAACCAGAGCGTTGGGATGTGGACGCTTTGATACGTTCACCTCCGAAGTCTCCGATAAAGGCGTCACAGGCTGAGTCTGAAAACAAGGCGTCCTCTGAGCGCTCGCAGAAGTAGGTCACTGAGGATTCCATTCATTTGTACACTGCTTTCCAAATAGTTGCGCTTTTCCACTCAGCCCCAGACGTCCAGCTGCAGGTTAACCCTTTAACGCCCTGCGGTTCGTTTCTGCACCGGGACCGGATCCTACGAACCCGTACGACAGGTTCATGAAGTGTACTGACTGTGAACCCACCGGACGTGTCATTTAAAGCAGCAGGTTTCCACTTCATTTTCTTTTAAAACCGGACTTTAAGCCTTTTATTCCCATTGAAAAGAACAGGAAACAAATCTATTTATAACTCAAAACACTGGGAGCCTCTACTGCGAGTGTTTATTTTTCATTTTGACACATCTTGTGTCTCTGTATGCCTTAGTTTTGGTGCATTTGAGGTGATTATTTGTTACTTTTCTCATCACAAAGCAAACACTGGGACTGATTTCAAGCTAACGAAGGACGATGACCCACTGGTGAATCCATCAGGGAATAAAACACGCAACAAAAAGACAAAAGATGAATGCAAAATATGACAGAAAACACATAAAATATACCCACTGCTGACAAAGCAAGGTGAAAACCATGAAGAAGACAAACATTGGTGACATTTTGACATGATTTTACTGGTTTAAGAGTCTTTCCATTATATCAAAATGGTGTGAAGTTCTGTTCAATTTGCACAAAATGAAAAAAACTACAACAAAATCTGCTGGAAATCACACATTAAATATGTTTGGAGAAGATGGTACAGAACAAAATGAGGCATACTCTCATTTAGAAAACACTAAATATGCTTTCCTGTACATTATTTTTTACTGTATTTGAGCTAAAGTGTGTGGAAACCAATAAAACCAATAAACAAATAATAAAATGCAGAAAAAAGCCTTTAAATTGGTAAATAGTGCAGGACACCGAACAAATTAACTTCTTATTTTAACATTAAAGAAAATAAAGGAAAATATTAAATAGAAGCTTTAAACAAATATAAGGATGAGGAAAAGATGTTTAATCCAGGATGGTAATGGAAGACAGAAATACAGCTGTAATGTTTTTTTCTGTTATTTTAATTTAAGTTTCATTTAAGTTGTGAACAATATGTTTATACGTCTACTGCTTTACAAACATGAAAAGAAAAGGAAATGTAAAAGTACAGTGGAAGAAGTGGGAACATTAAACATGGTTAAAATAATTTTAAAAATATATTATTGTGCTACTTATTTCTATTTATTTTTCTTCCTTTTTTGCCCATTTTTTTTTATTAATATTGTCAAATTTTGTTCATTTTTCATAGATTTTTTTTGGTCATTATTCATTTTTGATGCTTACGTTTGTCCATTTTCTGCCTTATTCTGTTGTCTTATATTTATAATTTTTATTCATGTCGTTGATTAACTAACTTATCTATCAATCTGACAATATTTTCCCACATTATTTTGTCAATTTCTATTCATTGTTTATTATTTTATTCTTTTTGGTACTTATTTATATTTATTTTGTTCACTTTCTTTCCTATTTTGTACAACTTTTATCCATCTGTCTATCGTGAACTAGTCGCACAAGTCTTGAACAGTCGTAAACCTCGTGTCCACTTCTACCACCTTCAACCAAAACTTCTAAACAACGATCGCTTTCACAGATGAGTCTGGAAATGGAGGATATTCAGCGATCGATACAGGATAATACTGTTCCAGTGAATCTGTAAACCGATATTAGCCTTACCCTTGCACATACGCACTCAAACAAGCTACCACAACATACCAGAGGGATCACGTAACCAGACGAGCTCGTAACCCCCCCCCCCCTCAGTGTGTGTCCTGACGTTAAGTCTACAGCACCAACAGGCTGCTGCATCCATTGCACTGCGCTGAATCAGCAGAAGGACGCCACGGCAAGCACGCGCAGGTGGGATACGAGTGATGGGCGTGGCTCGGAGGAGGAGGGCGTGGTTTGGAGGCTAAGGTGGAGGATAACTTCAGCCCAAGAAGAAAAGGATACTACAAACTAAGACATGCAACGGATTTATCTGACTGTATTTATGCTAATACACACACAAAAAAAACACATAAAAACACAAAAATTAACAAACAACACCAGACTGTGTATACAATAAAGGAAAGGAAACGAAAGATAAGGAAAGGAAAGGAGGAAATGAAACAAAAGACAAGGAAACGAAAGTTAAGGAAAGAAAAGTTAAGGAAATGAAAGATAAGGCAAGAAAAGATAAGGAAACAAATGAAAGATAAGAAAAGATAAGGAAACGAAATGAAAGATAAGGAAAGGAAACGAATGATAAGGAAAGGAAAGGAAAGGAAAGGAAAGGAGAGGAAAGGAAAGATAAGGAAAGGAAAGGAGAGGACAGGAACCAGAAAGTTACAAGACTTATTATTAGGGATCAGTTTTTAGCTTTTGCAACATTATTACTTAATATTACTATAAACTGAATAAGATGCCTTACATTTCCATAAACCTATTTGTTTATTCTTTTTTATGTAAAAATTTATGTGTTTTTTGGATTGAACATGTTGCCATATGTCTCTCAGGACTGTCCTAACCAGTGTGTGTCCTTATTTTATTGTGTTCTCCTGAGACTCCAGATTGTATTTTTTAAATTCAGCTTTAATATATGATTTATGGGATACATATTAAGTCTATACACAACTGAAATAAAAGAAAATAAGTCGTATTTTGGATGACATTAAAATTAAGTTTAAACTATATGACTTTGCCTTCCTTTATTCTGCTCTTCGTTGTTATTTATCCCCCATTAAGACATTTATGAAAACATCTTAAATATAACACCACATAAGAATATATGTATTTATATACTGCATGCAAATACTGGTCAATATCAACATATATGAGTGCTTCTTTACATTCATATACTTTTTTTGAATTCAGTGATGGTCAATGATATGAAAAAAACGTGGCCTTTTTCCTTCAAACTCTTTCAGGTTATGTTCATGTCCAAAGTTTGAGCCAAAGTCTGAACATTATGATCACATGACATATGCTGTTATGACAGTTTTAAGCTGAAATCAATAAAATGGAGAGAAAAGATGAAAAACATGAGCCCGTCGCTCTGCGTCTGACGCCGCCCCTCATTAACTCCTCCGTCTTTAACCCTTACCAGATCCCAGTGTTCGTGCAACAGCCGCTGCCCACTGTAAACCCTGATGGAAACTCTCTGTAATGAGGGCGGGGCCTTATGTCAGCCCCGCGGCGTCCACGCTGAGCCTGTATATGTGTTACTGCATGCAGATGTTGCCATAGTTACACAGAGACGCCTGCTCTCCATCCCAGCGCCACTTCATTCTATTTTTCATGAGCCCGCTTGGTTGCCAGGGTTTTTGTTTCCATGGACACGCTGCAGTCTGATGCAATAGAACCCAGCCAGAACCCCCCCCCCCCCACACACACACACACACACATCCTACCCCCTACCCCCTTTGGGTGCCTTGGCGCAATACCAACCACAGGAGCACTACGGCGCTACGGATGGGCACTGACGAACCTCTGAGCTCGTACTGTACAGAGACTAACACGAATACAGCAAAAAGTACCAACAAGTTACAGACACTGGGCCATGAAAGGAACCACAGGAAACACAGACAGTAGGTGAGCTGTGGACCAGAGACCACAAAAGACACACAATACACGACAAGAAACACTGCAGTGGGATTTACCTGAACTACAACTGATCAGTTCACTGTCAAGTACATACATATTCATATCAAACCCCCCCCTCCTCCATAAATAAGTAGAGTAACAAGTAGAACAACAGAAAAGGTTCAAATGGAAGTTGAAATTTGACATAAACAGGATTGGGTTGAAGTCAAACACAGAATGGAACCAGTACATTAGAGAACTTCTAGTCTGGAGAAGAAAAGAAATGAGACTACCAAAGCCCATGACTACGGGGTAGTGACTCCAGTCCACTGGGTGGCAGTACTGTACCTCTAGGCTGGTTTTACAACTGTCCGTAAACACTAAAATGTCTTCAACAATGTTGATATTGGGCTGAGTATACGAAACTAAAGCAGCAGCATGATGGGGTTTGACTTAATTACAGTTTTCTGGCAGTGTTACATGTCACTTCATCTACATTTATTGGATCATTTGCTTCATTTGCATTAAAATGAAATCTGCATTTCTCTCGTCTCAGGTCATGTTGCCAGAAAACGACATAAACTTCCAAGTATAAACCGGCCGGCCTCGAATTAGCAGTAAAGTACTTGAAGTTCATCAAACAGCAGCATACAGTTGTACCAAACTAGATCTTTTTAGTACAATACAATAATACAAAACAACAATAATTAGCATATGTTCATCAGGTTATCAAACCAATTGGCTTTAATGCTGTAACACCATCAACAAAGATCAGCAAATTCTTTCACTTTCATCACTTTAGCAGCATTTGACGCCGTGAATTAGGTATTTACGTAAAAAATAAAACCACACTCATGAGCATCAGAAGACACCATCAACTGGTTTGATAAGAACTGCTCACATAGAA
This sequence comes from Maxillicosta whitleyi, assembly GCA_029822895.1. NCBI lineage: Eukaryota > Metazoa > Chordata > Actinopteri > Perciformes > Neosebastidae > Maxillicosta > Maxillicosta whitleyi. The sequence goes on from JAPSES010000001.1 coordinate 22,917,160, forward strand.
CTGAAGTGTCCTGCGTCACATTACTCCATTATTGGTTCATTCACTGTCACCAGAGGTGTGCCTCAGGGGTCAGACCTAAGACCACTCCTACTCCTGTACTCCAAATCCAGAATGATAATGATAATACTGATTCCAACGCACATCTCCAATTTTACGACACTTGACACTAATAAAGTCAACCTCCACACCAAACGACAACATCTGACTATTGATGTTTTGTCCATTTGATCATCTAAAGAGCTGGTGTCACATTGAAACCATGGTTACATGTGTTTACATCTGTGAAAAAGCAATTTTTTGTGTTCTTCCCATCCCTGTGAATCCATCCATATGATGTGACATCCTACCTACATCCTATTACTGCTCAAGCAGAATTGCAGTGCACAGGCAGGACACTTCATTTTTGGTTCAACTGCTGTAAACAGTGGTGTTCCTCAGGGGTCAGTCCTAAGACCACACATACTCCTAATCTCCAAGAATCAAGAATGCTAACCACAGTGTCATTAAAGTCAAAAAAAGTCAAAATTTCCACTTTTATAGCAATGACAAAGCAATAATAAGCAAGTCAACTTCCACACCAAACCTGACCATCACCCAGCGAGACACACTTGTCTTCAACTCAAAACCATAGACACTGAATGCACCGTCAGTCCAACAGTTCACAGACTGAGTGTTTGGACAAATATCAGAGCATTTTACTTGACTTTCTTCATGATTACACCTCAGATCTTTCGATCACTATACATCCATGCATCAGCGGGTGTTGTGGCGTCCTACCTGGGTTGTTGGCCTCGCCTTCCAGAACGTGCAGCTCGGTGCAGTCTGACAGGGAGTGTTCCAGACAGAGCTGCAGGAACCGGGCCTGGGTCCGGCTCACTCTCTTCAGCAGAGACAGCAGAGCCACTGTCTGCTCGCACTCGTTCCAGCCCTTGAACCAGCTGGCTAACACGCCCACCTGATCACGAAACATCATGGTCTGCAGGGAGGGGAGGGGCTGGGGGAGGGGGGTGTACTCAGGGCAAGGCCAAAGGTGAGGCTCCCCCAAACTTTGCGTAAGTGATGGAGGACTGAGGGAGTGTTGCAGCGCCTGAATGTGGGAGGGTTCAAGGGGTGACGGAGAGGAAGGGGCTCAGCTGAAGCTCTGAGGTGCCATTCTGAGCTCTGGCATCAGCTGGAGCAGCAGGAGAGAGGCCTTCTGGGAGATATTTCTGTCAGAGTGTCCCCCCTCTGTCTTGAAAACGTTGAGTCGCTCCAGAGGGTTTCAGATTTGATGAGTCAGCGATCTCCCAGCAGACACTGTGTCACATCAGCCGTTCTCCTCAGGGAATCCCTCTCAGACCTGCAGACACAGATGGACAGAGGCGTTAGACATGTTAACATGAGGAAACACACCTTGAACCTGTCCCTGAGCAGCTGCTGCTGATGCGTTCACGGACACTTTCTCAGTTCAATACAGAAACAGAAACAGCAGTGTTCCTGTTGCTTCAGCCCTGCACAGACTCTTTGAAGAAAAACCAGCTCTGAAAAAATAAAACACACATTTATAGGTCGCCTCAGCGCCGTTCCCTACGCGCACAGGCTTGTGGCATTCACCACCGAGACAAAAATAAATAATTTTTGGTATCCACCCATTCCTAAAAATACAGCTGTCTGAGCCAGTGGCGCTGCATCCCGGAATTTTCCAAAAGGAAAGGACGCAGGAAGAGTTACCGATGTCAGGGGACACGTTACAGACTCCAAGTCGGTGTTTAGTCACAGATCAGCGGGATAAAGCTAGGTCTGACACCGGGCAGGGGCTCGGGGGGACACCGGACACGGAGCGGGCTGGAGCCGCCTCGGATCTCCGGTGTCTGGGTCTGTCACCGGGTCCCATCCGCCGAAAAAAAAACAAAAAAACAGATAGAGCACCCAGAGAACAAACACGGGCTAAACTTTCCCCGAACCGTCCTCGAACCGACCCCAGACTTTTAGAAAACTTACTCCGACACCGGACTCGAACGCACCACGGAGCCCAAACAGTCCGCGCGCACAGTCCGGTTCTTCTCCGGTTCTTCTGCGGGTGTACGTTAGTGTTTTACCGCCGAAACAAAGTCCGAAGACACTGACAGAGTGTTAGCAGAACTCCGTGGAGAGTCCGTTCAGGGACAGGCCGAACCCCGGGGCTTACCTCCGGCCGCGGTTCGCATGGTGCTGGTCGGTCGGGGCGGGCGACAGGCTAGGCTGTTCGGGGAGCGGCGCCCCTTCACTCCGGGCCGGCGGGGTTTGCCATCTTGACTAACTTTCCCTCGGTGTCTCTCGGACTGACTCGGCCTGCTCTGGTCTAAAACTCACCTGTCAAATACCGGCAGCGGCACAACACACATCCGGTCTGGTGTTTCAAAATAAAAGACTTCCTTTGAGCGTCTGTAGTTTCATAAGAAAAAGAAATACTCAGGTTTTACAATTTGTGTTTTGTACGACTTAACAGTGCTACTAGTACTACAACTACAACTACTATTACTACTACAGAAAATAACAATAATAAAAATATTAATAATAATATCCTATTTTAATGAAATACTATCTCTCTCTCTCTCTCTCTCTCTCTCTCTCTCTCTCTCTCTCTCTCTCTCTCTCTCTATATATATATATATATATATATATATATGGTGTGAATCAAATAATACAAATAATCCTGTAGTTGTTAAAGACATGAATACATATTATTATTATTATCATTATAGTGAAGAAGAGATGAAAAAGAGAACAAGATGAAAAAAATTTGAATAGGTAATTTCATTAGGTTAGGAGTAGAATGAGTAGAAATGCAGAGAATTACATTTTTTTAAAAATCTGAATTCAAAATTAAAATGAAGTCAAACAAAACATGCTCGTACAAACATACAAAACGTTACTCCCATCAAAATCGTCATATCATAAAGTACTGAAAGTACATATAAGCAGTATTATAAGGAGTATCATATTGTTAGAAGTCTATTGTTGTGTTTTTAACCACTAAATAATATATGTAATGTAACACTACAGTGCCACATATTGTCAGTTTATTCATAAATATGCTGTATTATGGTGCAGTCAGTATTCATATAGCATCATAATAAACAAGCACATTATATGTATTACACATTTTTATCTCATCTGTGTTTGGTTTTGTGTGTAAACAGGAACTAAAGCTGAAAGACAAATGTAATCAAGTGAAATGTAGAATATTCACTCTTGAGATCTAATGAATAGAAGCATAAAACTGTAGAAAATTGAAATAATTATATTACCGCTGTCATATAGTCACTTAATGATTGATTATAATGATTTGAAAATGATTGACATGAAACCTTGTGTAAATTTGACATTAACACACCAGTAGTTTGATGCTTAAAGCTGTCTAAGACTCCATCAGTGTATTTAGGTGTTTTTTCCCCCCCTCTCTAAATAAATCCAGCTGTTATTTTTTGAGGTTCTGTCCTCTGTGCAACCTCAAATAACCCCAGTCGGACTGCAGCTGTTTTATTTTGAAGGCTTGTGCTCTCTACTTCTGGTGGTGTCATGGATGACTTGTCTCCACACTGAGGCTCCTCTCCACATGCTAATCATTAACAGTGGACCATTACGTCAGGGGCTTGGCAGCGCCAGGAAGCACCAAAATAGAGAGGGGTGTATGTGTATGTGTGTGTGTGTGTGTGTGTGTGTG
>JAPSES010000001.1:22941914-22954985 GCA_029822895.1 Maxillicosta whitleyi
CACACACACACACACACACACACACACACACACACACACACACACACACAAACACACACAGACACACACACACACACTCACAGAATGTACAACATACAACCACACACGCACACACACACACAAACACACACAGACACACACACACACACACACACACAGAATGTGCAACATACAAACACACACACACAGAGAATGTCCACAAATGTCCACTTAAACATCTACAGATGGAAACTTAAAAAGACCAACAGAACAACTGAGTTGAAATGAAACAACAAAACAGTGAAGATTTGTTCAACATGTGGACTTTTATTCTGAAAACTACTAAAACAGCAGCATCTTCCTATTTCAAAATGGACATGGTCTACAGGTGAACATGGTGCATAGATGGACATGGTCTACAAATGGACATGATCCACAAATGAACATGATCTATAGATGGACATGGTCTACAGATGGACATGGTCTGGAGGTGGACATGGTCTAGATGGACATGGTTTGGAGATGGACATGGTCTAGATGGACATGGTTTGGAGATGGACATGGTCTGGAGGTGGACATGGTCTACAGATGGACATGGCCTATAGGTGACATGGTCTACAGATGGACATGGTCTACAGATGGATATGGCCTCTGAATTTTGATTCTAAACCTGCTCGTATTTTGTCCTTCGTCCCCCATTCCTGTCCCCGTCCCCTGTCCTCTGATGTCTGACTGGAGGATTTTATTCTGATAGTCTTACAGGAAACATGTCTTGTCCGATGTGCAGGAAAAGGCACGTTGGAGCCGCACACAGACGCCATTCATTCACATGTGCATAAAAACACGGAGCTGAACAAAGACCCTCCTGAAGGCAGCGGTTTCAGGTGGAGGCGTGTCCAGGTGGAGGTGTTTCACATGTCCACCAGCTGAACTCCAACAAACACACTCAGTTTTATAGAACAAAACACAGCTCACGTGCAAAGCACCACGTCTAATGGGTTATGTAAGAGATGAAGAAGAGGAGGATGTGGAGGATGAAGAGGAAAAAGAGGATGAAGAGGATGAGGAGGATAAAGAAGATAAGAAGGATGAAGAGGATGTGCAAGAGGAAGAAGAGGGCGAAGAGCATGAGGTTGATGAGGAAGATGAGGAAGATAAAGAGGATTAGAAGGATGAAAATGATGATGAGGAGGAAGAGGATGAAGAGGAGGATGAACAGGATGAATAGAATGAATAGAATGAGGTTGAGGAGGATGAGGAACATGAAAAGGATGAAGAGCATGAGGAGAATGAGACGGATAAAGTGGATGAGGAAGATGAAGAGGATGAGGAAGATGGTGGGATGAGGAGGATAAGGAAGATGAGGAGGATGAAGAGGATAAAGAGAATGAGAAGGATGGGGAGGATGAAGAAGATGAGAATGATGAGGGAGATGCAGAGGATGAGGAAGATGAAGAAGATGAGGTCAATGAAGAGGATAAAGAAGATGAGGAGGATGTTTGTCTGTGCTGGTCTATACTGGTCTATACCGGTCTATACTGGTCTGTTCTGGTCTATACCGGTCTATACTGGTCTATCCTGGTCTGTTCTGGTCTATACTGGTCTATACCAGTCTGTGCTAGTCTGTGCTGGTCTATACTGGTCTGTTCTGGTCTGTTCTGGTCTATACCGGTCTATACCGTTCTACACTGGTCTGTGCTGGTCTATACTGGTCTATACTGGTCTATACTGGTCTGTTCTGGTCTATACCGGTCTATACCGTTCTACACTGGTCTGTGCTGGTCTATACTGGTCTATACCAGTGTGTGCTGGTCTCATAATGTGGAGGTGGATCAGGTTCTCCATACTGACTCTGGTTGTCCTGGTCTGACCCACTGCAGGGCTTCTTCTCCCAGTCCAGCTGACGGAGGCTGCATGGGTGTGTGGGCGGGGCTGGTGGTGGGTGGGGTGTGTCCTCACAGAGGGGCTTTGTTACCAAGGCTGAACATGAGAAGAAATAAATAAAACATGTTCACGTCATCGACTGTGTTAAAGATCTGACAGAAGAAAAACATGGACTAGTACAAATGAACAGTGTATGAATGAAGTACAAGGAAGTAGTACAAACACACTCACACACACAGGGGGGGGGGGGGGCAACCAGGTAAAATCAAGTGAGAACAGCTTCTCATTTGTAATGATGACCTGGCAAGATGCCCCAACAGACAGAAGCACAGACAAAACAGGTGACCTCATAGTGTCCAGGTGTGGACCCCTCCCTCATGGTGGATGGTTGTGTGGACCCCTCCCTCATGGTGGACGGTTGTGTGGACCCCTCCCTCATGGTGGACGGTTGTGTGGATCCCTCCCTGACATGGGACTACAGCAGACTCCTTTCATGGTGTCCACGGTGACCTCATGCTGTGCAGGTGTGGGCTGTGGGTCTGTGTGCCGTGTTGCTGTAGCACTGAGCTCCGCCCACACAACACAAACACCAGGAGTTTGCTGTGGGTTCAATCCAAACACAGACTCACTTTAATGAACAGAAGAAAGTGCTGTTCATGTTCCTGAACCAGGGTGGTGTCGTCATGATGACCACAAATGAACTTAACTAGTCCAATAGGTTTGAGCTGACAACAAATGTTTGTGCTCATACTGTTTACTTTATTCTGTGTTTTTATTGGGGTTATTCTAATTTTATTCTGTGATTGTTGTATTTATAGGCTGTTCTGCACCAATGGGGAACAGTTTTCACAGAATGACTGGACCACCACCATAGACATTTCTGATCTGATCTTCTACACATCTACACATTAAACTACATTTTAATGGTAATGGTAGTATTAACCCTTGTGTATCCCTGTAATTTATTACCCCCATTATCTTTTATTTTACTTCATATCTTTTTTATAAAATTATTATTCACTAGAGGTCGCTGACATTTTAATATCAGTGCACCGAATTAGCTATTGGCCCACGTCAACACGTCACACCTTCGCTCAGTTTTTTCGCTTTCTCATTGGCTGTCTGTGACGTCCATCACTGTGGTCAGTATTTATCATCGTATCGGCTGAAAACAGCGGTGCAAACTGCAGCCGAACTGTGAGTAACTGGTTAAATTTATACATTAATGTCTCTCGTGTTTATAAGAACTCAGCACCTAGCTTCCGGCTGAGCTTCGACAGAAGCACCAAACGCTGACATTAGCTCTGAACACGGATAAAATGGCGCTCTGAGACCTGTTTACACTGTCATGTTAGCTGGATGCTAACATTAGCTGAAATTAAGGACAGCTAACGCTGGCTAAAGCTAACAACATTAATCAGTGGTTAAACTACAACGTCACCGCCTGACCTTACTAACGTGATGGAGTTCTAGGTATTAAGCTTTTTTTTTACTGTTGAATTATAACATTTAAGTCTTTGCTTTGCCAACATTTGAGCGCTAAATACAGGTGGTTTTACATGACGTTGTAACGATGCATTAGCAGGATGTTAACAGGAATATGACAGGTGCACTAAAAACACAGTCTGATATATTGGTAGATGGATAAGAAAGACAGTCCATAAATTAATACATTTGGTAGGATGATACGATTGTATCTGTTTAACGGCGAATTCACGGTAAAATTATCCTGTTTGAAGTACTGTACTGCAGTGTTGTACTAATACTAAAGGGCTAGTAGGCTAGTACTGACCTCCAAAGGGCCATCCTGATTTACGGATGTCCTTCTCTACTTTAACAATGTAGACAAGGACAGGGGGCATGAATTGGACAGTTAAACAGAAACATCCGGCATATTATCCTGTTAAACTGATGTGCCTCAACCCTCTCCTTATTCATAGTGAACCTGCTTCAGCTTCACGTCATCAGCCGTTCACTGTAGGAAACACTGTTTGCTGATGTTGGAGACCATGGTAGTCCTCCAGGACCATGGGCCAACCCCTTACACAAAAATTTCTGCTGGATAATGTTGACTTTTCCACCACTGTATCAGTCTGTTGTACCCACAGTTCGGACGATTTTTGTCATTATTCTGACATGAACGTGCACGTGACCATTTATTATTTCATTGTCTGAGATCACACCCTTCTGACTTAAACGAGCAGCAATTATTCATTTAAAGATACAAGAAGACACACATAGAATCTGTTTAAGGAGCGGCAAGTGTTTCCTGTCAGTCTGTCTGGTATTGAACTGGTTTGCTGTTCATTACTTTGCAGGATGATGCATTGGACTGTCTGGCTAATGTTTAGTTCAATTGCACACAGTTAAATATGAAACAGCCCAGAGGTCGATGCTGCTCAGACACACACTGATGTATCCATGAGTTCTAGACACCATGTTGAATATTTAACCATTGACTGATGCCGTTAAAACATCACTTTCTCACTAACAGTGATCATCACTGGATCATATTTTATCACACAAATCAAAACTGTAAAGTTCAAATGTGACAAATTAAAGTGAAATAAGAGTAAAATCAGAGCCTATGAACAATATTCTAAGAAATGTTGCAGTTAACTGTCAACTTAAATGAGAAATGTTGTAAATAGAGCAGTAGATTTGACTTTGACGAATGTTGTTGGTTTGAGCCATCTGTTTCACATCTGCTTCTTTTAATTGATTGTACTTTGCTGGTATCCATGAAAATGCACATTATTATCTGTAGTGTTTCTCAACGGGGGCATTAGTCAGTGTTATTTGTCAGAATATATAAGTATCCATATTAGAAGAACCTTTGTTTCCAGCGCTGCTTGTGTTGCCTCTTTCCTACTACCAGCATGTTTTCTCAATGGCAAATGCATGTCTCCTACACCCTCCAACCCCCACCCCGGTCTTCTACTTAGAGGTCTGTCGCATAACTTACTTACACTCAACAGCTTTTTTTGGAGGGGGATAAATGATGAGGCTTTGCCTACGGAGCTCTATTTTCATACAATAAAAGAAGACCCAACAGTTTATATTCATATGATTTTTAAACTCAGGTCTGAGACTGATTCAGTCAGATCTGGTGTGACTTCCACTGGACTAAACCCTCAGTGGGGTTAACTCTTCAATAAGTGACTGAATGAACTTTGAATTCTTAACTGAGTTCATGTTTAGTTTCAGTTCAAATGGACCTAATTTAGTTTTAAAGGGGATATCATCGCCACCTGCTGGTCAGTTTGGTTTATCATTAAACTGGTCTGTGTTTTCAGACTGGGACTTTCTGGATTATCTCATGTTGAAAACACAACATCTTTTTATTAAATGCATTTGAGGAGTTTACCTATCATCAGTTTGTTTGTGGTTTGGAGCTTGAGTCATAATAGTGGGTCCAGAACCTGGACCAGTTCAGAACCACTGCTTTAACATGAGCATGTGCTAATGTGGCTGGAACCTGATGCAGAATGTAAAGGTCAGGCCCATGTGACGCTTGTGTTTGTCAGTGTTGAATGTGATGCTCATGTATGAAGTGACTGATGTGTGTCTGTTGCAGGTTTTACTGTAATGATGGACGAGCGGACAGTGATCAAATAGAAACCAGCCAGTCAACTCCCCCTGGATGAACAACGCGGGCCAACCCACGCTGCTCCATCTCCTCAGAGTCCACCTTTAACCGCTGCGCTCTTCCACGCTATTTCCTGTTGGGCGTCCCCCCCCCTGGGCGCTAGCGTCCTCCATCCCCTCGGCTCTGCTGTTGGTTCAGGCAGAGCCCCGTCCCCCTCCCCCCGCCCCGGCGGCGTGTCGGTGTACGATGGCGTGGTGGAGCGCTGAGGGCTGCCGCAGCCGACTGTGATGTCAGAGCCCAACAGCCCGGGCGAGAGCCGGCGTGGCGCTCCCAGATTCTTCGTGGGCTGCGAGGACGATGAGAGCGAGGCTGTGGAGGACAGCATGAGGACAGACATGGATCTGTACGAGGACGACGAAGACACCGACTCGGTGAGGACAAAAACACTAACACAGGTTTCCCACGGGGTGCGACCAATTTGGTCGCACATGCGCCTTAATTTTTGAGTGGTGCACCCTAAAAAAATCTGGTACGACCAGCTGTCTGAGGGAGAGGTGGGCGTAGAGGACGCAAGACTAACCTTTCCTCGCAAATGGGTAATGCTTGTAAGCTGCAAATATATCATAGCCACCACGTCCGTACATCAAAACATCAACATTCGGCTACTTGAGTAGGCTACCTACCTTTAAAACAATGGGATGGAACGTTGCCAGACCTAATGTTTACAGCGGTGCGTAGACTGTTGTGCATTCTGCAGAGTGCAGTGGTGCACAGTCTACGCTCGGCTTTGCTGTGATTCAGCAACAAACCGACTGATACAATTAGACGGTGATATCGATGAGTAAATGGAAGCTCAAGATAATAAAGCATCATTAAATGTTACAAGTCACGAAGCACCACGGCATCCCACGCTAACCTTGTCCAGTTCTGTTTTACATATGACTAATAAGACTAATAGTGATTCGTTGCAAAATAATGTATTCCATTTAAACCTACAAGGGGGAATAAACAAAGACTGTAACTATCGCAGCAAACAAACAGAAGCATTTCCCTTGTCCGTCTGTCCCTTAAATACGTCCGGATGTGTCTGTAAAGAGGAGGATAAAAGCCAACGTCTTTTAACTTTGTAGAAATGCGATTTATTAAACTTATTGGTCTGCCAGGCGGCGGCTCCATTCCAAACATGGTGGACGCGCTTGCGCACTCTGTTGCTAAGGGCTGAATGGGGGTAGGAAATGCAGAGAATACTGGGGTGGGTTACAATGGTGCTTCTCAGCGCCATCTATCATTGTGGACTTTACAGAGGAATGAACGCAGACCAAACGTTTTAGACTTAGACTTTCTTACAAAACACCAATGAAAATTGGCAACGAAATGTCGATGCTTGGCTTCCGGTGTATGCAACTTAAGAGTGCAGAAACTAGTGCAAATTACAGTCTGCAGATAGTGCAAAGAAGTAAACCTCTAAGATTTTCAAAATACTTTAATACTCTACCCAAATCCTATTTTTTTTAAGCGTAAGAAATGGATGTGCGGCGTGAGTGCATGTGAAGTCAGGCAAAATCATGTGTCACACGGCGAAAGCGTGTGAGTTGGCAGCTCTGTATTTGCATTGTATGCTGACATATTGCCTGTCTATGACTATTAGAGAGGAGTGGTAACCTTGTCTTGTTGTTTTATTTGTGCTGTCTTAATGATGACTGTTTGTTTGCCAAATGATTTTCAAGTTATTTGTGCTCAATGTATTTTACAGAAATAAAAAAAAAAAATCTGTGAAATGCCAATGTTAAATGTCATATGTAATAGAGTTGGAAAAAAAATTGGTGCACCTAACTTTTGGGCTGGTGCACCTAAAGAAAAAAAATTAGGCGCACCAGTGCAACCAGTGCAAAAAGTTAGTCTGGAGCCCTGGTAACTTTTAAAAAAAAAAATCTTTCAAAGGTTTTAAAATTGATATGGCAGGTTTTCAGTTTTGTTGTTTGTTTTGGTTCAAATGTGTCTGTTCAATGTCCAAATTGCAAAGAAAATAACATTAGTCCATTCACTTCCACCGGTCCAAAATGGACAATTTATACTGAAATTACGAACCAAGTAACTCTGCAGAAATGATCACAGAACATTCAGTTGTGTGTTCAGTATGTATGCAAAATTCAATATCTGCTCATGTAAATAGATATGTTTCCCTAAATTCTGGCAGTCAGGAATAATCCTGAATGTAACAGTAGTATCATCTGACCCCCTCCTCTCCTTCCTCTTCAGCCACCGGAGCGACAGATCGCAGTGGGGATCTGTTGCATGATGAAGAAGTCCAAGTCCAAGCCCATGACCCAGATCCTGGAGAGGCTGTGCAGGTTCGAGTACATCACCGTGGTCATCTTCCCCGAAGACGTCATCCTCAACGAGCCTGTGGACAATTGGCCTCTGTGTGACTGCCTCATCTCCTTCCACTCCAAGGGTCAGAACATGAGCATCCATGTCTGTTATCACACAAACCTCACACGGGTACACACAAATACTGTCCCACTGATATCCACACGTTGCTCATCCACAGCAGAGTTCAATACAGTATGGACTGTCACTGCCTTTAAGTGCATGTTTCATTCACTGTGAGCAAAAAACACATGTATGTAGTTTTACATGTGTAACATAATGGGACGTAAAAGTGTGAGGAAGAACAGTTAATATCCATAAACATAGTAAAGTTTACATGTGTTCACATTAAAAGTGTATGAAAGCAGGATGTTCCATCACCTTCAGTGTCTTTGAAATGTGTTTCTGGGAAAAATCTGTCAAATAGAATCATAAAGTCTTTGGGCAGTTGTGTGTGAGGCGTGTATAAATACCAGTGTTGAACTGACCCCCTGGGTGGGTTTGGTTTCAGGGTTCCCTCTGGACAAAGCAGTGAGCTACGCCAAACTGAGGAACCCTCTGCTCCTCAATGACCTGAACATGCAGTACTACATACAGGACAGGTACGCAGCACACAGGCCAACCACAACAGTCTCACACACAGGGAACCCCCTGTTGACCAGGTCTGTGTTTGTGGAACAGGAGGGAGGTGTATCGCATCCTGCAGGAGGAGGGGATTGATCTGCCTCGGTACGCCGTCCTGAACCGAGACCCCGACAAACCCGATGGTCAGTATCAGCTTCAGCACCCACGGGCCTGAGGGTGAACCCATGAGTCCTCTTCACTCTGGTTTAGTTCCAACTCCAGTTCAAATATAGCTTCAAGGATGAATAGAGTCAGAGCTGAGGGATGTGATATGTAGGTCTGTGTGTCTGAATGTCACCTGTGTGTGTGTGTGTGTGTGTGTGTGTGTTAGAGTGTAATCTAGTGGAGGGTGAGGACCATGTGGAGGTCAACGGGGAAATCTTCCATAAACCATTTGTAGAGAAGCCTGTGTGTGCAGAGGACCACAACGTGTACATCTACTACCCAACGTCAGCAGGAGGAGGGAGTCAGCGGCTCTTCAGAAAGGTCAGACCCCCCCCCCCCTGCTTACACATGACACCCTCAAACAAACTCCATTACCACCAACAGCGCCACCACCACCTTCAGCGTTGTTGACTTTAAATCTGTAAACGGTGTTGTGTTGTGTGTTTGAGCAGATCGGCAGTCGCAGCAGTGTTTACTCTCCAGAAAGCAGCGTGAGGAAGACAGGATCCTACATCTACGAGGAGTTCATGCCCACAGACGGAACAGATGTCAAGGTACCGCCTGGGTTTCCATGATAACGTGTCCAGAGCCTCGTTCTTGATTTGTACTTTGTAGGATAATTCGTCTTTTAATTATCTTCAAAGTCCAACATTATGACTTTACAGCAGCAGCGAACACACACAATGTTCTGTCGGGTTCCCTTTTAAGCTTGGTTCCTCCCCAGTACAGAAAGCAAGCACAGTTCCATCTGTGTTGCTATGGTGACATCTTGCGATCCTGGTGCCCATATACTACATGGTCTATTGGTGCTTTTCCACTCCATGGTACCGGCTCGACTCTACACGGCTCTTTTGCTTTTCCATTACGAAAAAGGACCTGGAACCTGGGACCTGATACTAGTTTTTTAGTACCGCCTCAGTTGAGGTTCCAAAATCCTGGAGTGGACGCCAAAACGTGATGTCACGACACTGCAGACCACTGATTGGTCAGACAGTTTTCTCTGTGACCTGCAATTTACAAAAATCCGACGCTGAAGTAGACGGTGAATAGCGAAACATTAATCCACATGACGACAGAACAAAACTACACCATAGACAGTCACGTAAATTCAGTCTTTGGTGGTGGACGTAAAAAAAAGAGTTTTCGGCGACTCTCTGAGCAGACGACACGGAAGTAACGTGTCGAGCCGAGACGAGCCGGTCCCATGTAGTGGAAAAGCGCCATTTGTGTTAATAGGGTTCCGATTTTTTCTGATTTCCTGTGTTAATACGGTTCTGAAGTTCATGGTGTTCTGCAGTTATTGGGGCTCTGGAGTTAATGAAATTCTTGCGTTAATGCGGTTCTGTTCTTGGTGGTTTAGGTCTACACCGTAGGTCCAGACTACGCCCATGCTGAGGCCCGGAAGTCTCCTGCCCTGGATGGCAAAGTGGAGCGGGACAGTGAGGGAAAGGAGGTGCGCTATCCGGTTATGCTGTCGGCCATGGAGAAGTTGGTGGCCCGGAAGGTGTGCCTGGCCTTTAAGGTAACTGGACCGGTTCTGGATTTGTTTATTAAACACTGTGTTTGTTTCCACTGACCTTCCTCTGCTGTCCTTACAGCAAACAGTATGTGGATTCGACCTTCTCCGAGCCAATGGACACTCGTATGTGTGTGACGTCAACGGGTTCAGCTTCGTCAAGAACTCCATGAAGTACTACGACGACTGTGCCAAGATCCTCGGGTACCAGCGCCTTGACCCATTTATAGAGCAGGTTCCTTCAGGGTTTGTGTCTGTCAGCATTTTTAAATCTGAACCGACTCTTTTCCATGTTTCAGGAATATTGTGATGCGAGAGTTAGCGCCTCAATTCCAGATCCCCTGGTCCATCCCCACCGAGGCCGAGGACATCCCCATAGTCCCCACCACGTCGGGAACCATGTGAGTCCCAGATCAATCACAGCTAGACAGGAAGAACCGTAAGAGCATCTAGAACCATGCGAGTCCCAGATCAATCAGAACCAGGCAGGAACAATAATAAGAACATCTGGAATCATGTGAGTCCCAGATCAATCAGAACCAAACAGTAAGAACATCTCGGATGCTCTCCATATTCAGAGTAGTAGTATTGTATGTAGTATTTATGATCACCAGCAGAGGTCAGTCTGATACCAGAACACACTCAAAACCAGAACCAGGATGGAACTAATCCCATGGATCCACACACTAGATCAGTGACTGAATAAAGGATCAAACTGTGTTTCATCTGTTTTATTGAATCACAAAGTTTGATTAAACTAAATGATGCTTACTTTAATAGTGGATAAATTAACACTGTCTGATAGTTTACATTGTAGCTCTGTTAGCTTAGCATGTTAGCTTAGCTCTGTTAATCCCCTCTGTTATCTGTTGGTTTGTCGTCAATAACTGAACTAAAAATCTGTTTGAATCCAACTAAGAAGGTCAGAAATGTCACAGTTTAGTCTGAACCATGGATTAACAAACAGAAACTTAGCAATGATAAGAACATCCCATAATACCTTCATGAACATCAGCTCTGCTCATTTACAGCTGCAGTGACTCACTGCTCCCTCTACTGGTCACATAAATGTCTTCTTATCTGTTCAATCCAATACTTCACCGGTGCTTATTTTAAATACTACCAGGATCGTTTTAGGTCATTTTTAACTACATCCACTCATGAAAGTATGGAACATATGTTGTGGTTCAAACCCTGTGAATGTGTTGTAACATGTCAGGATGGAGCTCCGCTGTGTCATCGCCATCATCCGCCATGGAGACCGAACACCTAAACAAAAGATGAAGATGGAAGTTCGTAATCCCATGTACGTCCCGTCTCTGTCTCTACTTTAGTTTCTTCAGTGACATATTTGAACTCATGACATGTTTTTCTGTGATCGCTGCAGGTTCTTTGACCTGTTTGACAAATACGGAGGATACAAAACAGGAAAACTGAAGCTGAAGAAGCCCAAACAGCTGCAGGTCTGATCAACAGTTGGTAAACCCAGTCTGTAAAAGCAGTGTGTGTGTGATCAACAGTTGGTAAAACCAGTCTGTAAAACCAGTGTGTGTGATCAACAGTTGGTAAACCCAGTCTGTAAAACCAGTGTGTGTTGAACAGTGTAAAACCAGTCTGTAAAACCAGTCTGTAATACCAGTGTGCATTGAAACAGTTGGTAAAACCAGTGTGTGTTGAACAGTCTGTACAACCAGTCTGTAACCCCAGTGTGTCTTCAACAGTCTGTACAACCAGTCTGTAACCCCAGTGTGTCTTCAACAGTCTGTACAACCAGTCTGTAACCCCAGTGTGTCTTCAACAGTCTGTAAAACCAGTCTGTAACCCCAGTGTGTCTTCAACAGTCTGTAAAACCAGTCTGTAACCCCAGTGTGTCTTCAACAGGAGGTGCTGGACATCACTCGTCAGCTGTTGGCTGAACTGGGACAACACAACGACTGTGAGATTGAAGAGAAGAAGTCCAAGCTGGAGCAGCTGAAGACGGTTCTAGAAATGTAAGAAGCTGAAACTGTTATTTATGCAGCGTGTCATTCACACACCATGATATCAGGGCCGTTAATCCTCCCACCTCGACCTTCAAATGTCACAGGTCAGGAGGACACAGCACATAGATACACACAAATGAACCCCATCATAAGTCAGTAAAACCAGGTTTACAGTCTGACCTGTTTTAAGGGGACTGTCTCTGATGACACAGTTTGTGCGTCGGCGTCATTCAGAGTAGCATAACTCCTGAAGTGTTTGGGATATTGACATACTCGGGTAGGGGCCTGCATTGGCTAAGTGGGAGGGGTGGAAGTGGGTGGAGTAGGATTACTAGAAAGATTGTGATCTAAGAATATTACAGCAAGAAAGATTAATTCAAGCTGAAGTTGGTTTCTGAGTGGAGCCACTCAGCTGTTCTAAACACTTTAATTTCCATTTAATTTACAAAGAAAACTGGTGTCAGGAGTGTTCTGGGAACCATAGAAGCAGCACCAATACTGAATATTAATGTTACACACACACGCACACACACCCCGTTGTGAATTATTTACCCCTATCCCACAAATATTTTTGTTCATTGGGGGGGGGGGTTCAAAATAGGTTGAGAAACTACCTGAAATGTATCAATAAATGGAAAATAGTTGAAAGTTTATTTCTATAATCACATAAAGTTTCATTATGAACATTCACATTTGTTTTTTCAGAATAAATATAAAAATTAAAGTCTGTTATTTATTTTTACTATAACACTTTTTTTAAGCATTTATTCCATATAGTGATAATAATTAATGGACAGATATTGGAAGTTAAGTAGTCTGGCAAGTTTTGTGCGGGGGGGGTGTCACTAAAATAAAAGGTTTTTCTTCTAAAAACAGCATGTGTTTAAAAGAGTGATTTATTTGCATCACAAACCAATGTCCATAAATAGTCCCTCCTCCTAATCACTTGGTCCTACTTTCTC
>JAPSES010000001.1:22961829-22975371 GCA_029822895.1 Maxillicosta whitleyi
GCCCAGCTGAGTGTTGGTCGACCCGCAGCGATCTGTTGATGTAAAGTCTGTAAAGTTTGTGGATTTAATCAAATGTCTTTGGAGATACAACTGTACGTTGTGACATATTGTTGTGACCCACCACATCAAGAGCTACTCAAAGTGGTTTTTAGTGGAAGGCGCTCTTTAAATCTATGTGCAGAGTAATGCACTACTGCTGCAGTGTACGTGAGGCCCCCATGTCTGTCCCCTTAAAATGAATTTATGAATGGTGGGGACGATGTGCCGGACGGACAATATGCCCCCCCCCCACACACACACACACACACACACACACACTCTCACTCAGTAATCACAGTAGATGTGCAGGACAAAGTCACTCTCGAACCCCCCATGCGCTAGTACCCCCCAGGAGATTGTCCGTGTCCCCACCACGGTTCTAAAACCACGGTTCTGAGTAAATGGGGCCAATCAGTGAGGTTCTAAACCTGCTGTGGTGGGAGGAGTCTGATGGACCAGCCTATGTTGGTCCACTTCAGTGTTCGGGGGGAAACCGCTGGTGTTGAATGTTTGTGTCACATCCTGTGATAAATCCTGTTCTTTTGCAGATATTCTCGTGGAGTGATGTCACCGGGTCGTCACGTCAGGACTCGCTTGTATTTCACCAGTGA
Source organism: Maxillicosta whitleyi (assembly GCA_029822895.1). Lineage (NCBI taxonomy): Eukaryota > Metazoa > Chordata > Actinopteri > Perciformes > Neosebastidae > Maxillicosta > Maxillicosta whitleyi. Next base: position 22,962,480 of record JAPSES010000001.1, read on the forward strand.
GAGTCACGTCCACTCTCTGCTCAGCATCTTCCGCTACGGTGGCCTGTTGGACGTGAGTACCTCCACCCACACAGTCCACACAGGCTAAAGTTTCAGAATCCCTCAATTTAAGATGAAAAATGGGTGAAAGTGTGAAATTCCTTCCAGGTTTGTGATTTTAATCTGTTGTTGAATTTGTGTCTGGTCTGAACCGTGGAGCATTTGGACTGAAGAACCGCTGTGAGTGTGTTGTTTGTGTGTTCAGGAAGAGAAGGACCAGCAGTGGAAGCGGGCCATGGATTACCTCAGCGCTGTGTCCGAACTCAACTACATGACTCAGATTGTCATCATGTTGTATGAAGACAACAACAAGGTCAGACACACAGACGGGTGGACACCTTTATGGGGTCAGTGGGTAGTTGACCTGGGATTAGTGCAGGAGGAATGAGATGCTTCTGATGTTCATAAATGTGTTTTGGGCGCTGTGATGACCTGTCTCTCCTCCAGGAGCTGTCATCTGAGGAGCGTTTCCATGTGGAGCTCCACTTCAGTCCGGGGGTGAAGGGGGTGGAGGAAGAGGAGAACGCCCCCATGGGGTTTGGCTTCAGGCCTGCGTCAGCAGAGGTCGCTCAGCAGGTACTGCCACATCCTGGTTCCTTCACAGCGTTCTCCACACAGAGAACCTCCCCTATCACCTCCAGTATCACTTCCCCTATTGCATCCAGTGTCACCCCCCCCCCCCCCTTCGCCTCCAGTGTCACCCCCTTCTATCACCTCCAGTGTCACCTCTCCTTCACCTGCTGTGTCACCTCATGTGTTGCCTCCCCCTCACCTGCTGTGTCACCTCCCCTTTCACCTCATGTGTTGCCTCCCCCTCACCTGCTGTGTCACCTCCCCTTTCACCTCATGTGTTGCCTCCCCCTCACCTGCTGTGTCACCTCCCCTTTCACCTCATGTGTTGCCTCCCTCATCCTGTTCCTCTGTGATTGGTCAGAACGGGCAGAAGCAGACTGACCCTGGCAGCCTGGAGGACTTGTCACGGGATGAGACGGACCGTGCGGTGCCGCTGTCGGAACCAATCACCATTCAACGGAGGTCTCCGTTGATTCGAAACCACAAGACCGGATCCATGGAGGTGAGGGTTTACAGAGGACCATGTTGATTAGTTTGTACAGATGGTCCATGAGCAGGTACGGTTTTTACCTGCAGGAGTTTGTGTAACAGTACAGATGATTGAGGACTGCGATTAATGACATCATTGTCTATTCTGTAACTTTATGTCATTACTGTATGAGTCTAATCATTGATGCTTTGCTAAGCCCCTCCCTAAAGGATCTTCTGTGCAGTCCCATGTTAATAACTGCAACCAGGCACTGGAAACTGGTCAGGGTCAGAGTTTGGGTCAGTGTTAGGGTTTAAACCTCTACTAAATCTTGGTTAAATTCAGACTGTGACCTGGTTTTGTTTTTCATCCACTTGTCTTTTGTCAAATGTACTGTCGTATTGAATGGTGACTGATTTTGACCTAAATCTGCTGCTTTAGGCTTTACCTTGAACCTGTTCTTTGTTCATTTCTGTCTTTGTGCGTCTGCTAAAGGTTTGTGTTCTGTTATTAATAAGTGTTAAGTCCATCCCATCATCACATAACTCATCTGTGTAGTTTCCATTTGACATCTGTGATAATTGATGCTTTTTCTCCTCACATTCATGTGTAGAATAAGTCTGTTTATCATCTGGTTCATAACCTGTGGGCGTGTCCTGTGCTCTGTCTCGTCTGTCACATTTGTTTCCTCCATCGGTTCAGTCTTATTTCTCTGTTTTTCCTTCAGGTTTTGTCGGAGACGTCATCGTCTAAAGTGGGCAGCTACCGCCTCTTCTCGTTCTGCTCCCGTCAGTCTCCTGAGATGAAGCAGAGTGGATTAGGTAGGTGTCATCAGGACCCGTTGCCATGGTAACTGTCTAAAATGTCAGAAGCAGCGGCTGACTTTAGATCACTGTACTTTCATGGTTTGGTTCTTCGCTATGGTTAAAAAAAAACAAAGATAAAGGTTGAATTTTGACTTGATGATTTGATGTGAACATTAACTCCACTACAGATAATTAGCCTACATTTAAAGTGAAATGTATTTGATTATTGCTGTCCTGATTACATTTTTGATGTTTTTCGGGTGTTCTTTTGATATATTGGCCTCAGAAGATTAGCAAATTTTGTTGTCAGTGTTGACCTTTACCTTAACTTTTTTTTTTTTTTTTTTTTAAGATTTTATTGTTTTTGAATCATTCTGAGTATTTTCCAAATCAAGAGATTTTATTTTGAGGTTTTTAACCCTTAATTCAATAGAACAAAATCCCAACATGAATAAAACTGATTTCCAATGTTTTATAAATAATCTTCCTCAGATTAAATGTGTTAAAGCAACCATCCTTTAATCAGAAGAATTTAAGACAAATGACCAAAATGCTGTTTATCTGATATTTTTGATGGATTTAATTGTGTTTATTCCACATATAGAGTGGTTTATGTCGACTTATCCAGTAGATGTAAATGTTCAAGTAAATAGAACCTGTAAAGTTAATGTACTGTAATGAACAGACAGTGTTTATGTTTGGACTCAAACCCCTACTGTTATTATATGGGATTATTACTGTTATTATACAGGTTTATTACTGTTATTATACATGTTTATTACTAAGTTTAGTACTCAGACACCAGTATTATCAAAGTAAAGAGAATGAGCTAAAGGTTCAATGCACATGTTGGTGTTGTGTCTTTTGTTTTTGGACATTAGTTAAATCCATGGGAAAGCAAACATTAACATCTGTAGAGACAGAACCCTGATACGATCCACAGAAGGTTATTGGTCTTAGAAAGCAGTACCAGAACCAACAGATTCAACATCAACATGTAAATAAACTGTGGTTTCAACCAGACTCTGAGACCAACTTCAAACAGATGCTTCCTGGTAAAGTCGGCGTCGGTTCATGGGCCTCAGTAGAACATCTTTTTTTTTTTTTTCCAGTTGCATATTGTTTTTGTTGAAGTCCAACCCTGACTGCATGGCATCCTCTGGCTCTGTCTCTGTCTCCTTTTCTTCTTCTGTGGACAGTTTGTAGAGTAACTGCATGTCATGTAAAGGTGACTAACAAACCCCGCCCCCCTCGCAGGCTCTCAGTGTGCCGGCCTCTTCAGCACCACTGTCCTAGGTGGGTCCTCTAGCGCCCCCAACCTCCAGGACTACGCACGCGCACATCGAAAAAAATTCTCCAGCAGCAGTCTGTCCTACAAAGACGGTACGTGTAAGACGCTCAGTGTGTGTGAAGTCTGAGGGGAGCTGAAGGATCATGGGTAATGACTGAGCGCAGGCCTAGACAGTGGAGAACAGACAGAATAATCATCACGTATGATCATACATGTTCCACAGATAGCGGTCATGTCTGAGTGTGTCCACCAGAACATCTGGGTCTGTCCATCAGGTCTACAACATCTAGACCAGACGGTGGTTCTGTTCTGGTCCCCGGGCCCAGTTTAACGAGGGTTTAGGATAAAAACACAGGCTGTTCACACTAGTGTTAGTATGTTTTCACCCATCGTATCCATGAGCTGAGCCCAGTTCACACTCATACGGATATTTAAGCCTTTATTTAACAGATCATACCCCTCAGTCCACCAAATGTCTCTGCACATGGCCAACACACAAAAAAACCAAACACTTTAACCCTGAACCAGAGATGAAACCAATACAGGATAAATCTACTCTTATTAAAACCCCTAAGGTTTTGAACATCAGTTAATCTGATTACTTTCCCTGTTTCGAATTGTTTTGTTTAAAAAAATGTTAGAAAACCATGGAACCAAAGTAATGTCATTAAATACATTGTTTGATTCACAAAAGATTATAATGATAAAGCAGGACATAAATTATATGGCCAAACGTATGTGGACACCTCAGACCTCCAGGGAGTTGGACGTTCACCTCCTGTTGGCTTGTAATCATGTTCAGTAACTATCATGGTACACGTCAGATCCATGAAACAGAGTTGAAGAGTCTAGTTAACATATCCTTTATGGTCAGAACATGACAAATATGTCAGCAATGTTGAGTTTAGAACATATAAAACAATTAGAATAACAAAAACTAAAACATTCAATGTTAAATAGAGGGGAAACAAAACTCTGAACTATTTTTGTATTTTCAGTGACATCATGGACAAAGCTGAACCAATGGTATTCAATGATATTTATAACAAACTAAAGTTATATCATGACATTGGTATTTATGGTATTCATTGTGCCCCAATCCTTTTGTTCGTGTAGAAGGAGTCACACTGTTCTCATTTAGTCTCTTAAACCAATCATTGACTCTTCAGTCATTACATCACATTTGTCAGATGTTAAAAGTAAAATGTCAGACTCTTGGCTCTTGATGTGGGATTTCTGTGAATTGCGCCCCCTATATAATTAAATACATTAACAAGGACACATGCACAGAAGAGCTTGTTGGTCCATTTCCATTAAACTTGTTTGAGGATGAGTGTCAGTTTCATGTTCAGAACTGATCCCAGTGTTGATTTTTGCAGATATCCATGTGAGTGTGAACGGTTGTAGACGGTTTGATGAATCCGGAACATGGATGAAGCGACATGTCATTGTGTGTTTTTGTGACCCCCCTCTCCCTCATGACCGTGACCTCCATGTGTTTTCTATGACATGGTTCATGGCGTCCCATCAACCAAATCTGTGAACCACAAGTTAAAGGGCGGGGCTTTTTTTTAGGGGTGGGGGTGTCAAGGTTATCAGGGTAGTTGGGATAGTCAAATGTAGTCAGGGTTGTTGCGGTAGTTGAGGTGGGTGGGGTAGTCAAGGTTGACGTGGTAGTGTAAATGGGGTTGTCGGGGTAGTTGGGGTGGTGGAGGCTGGGGTAGGGGGGTGGTGAGGTAGTGGGAGTAATCACAGTCAACAGGGTGATCTGGATAGTGTGTGTGTGTGTGTGTGTGGGGGGGGGGTGTGGCAGAGTAGTCTGGTCAGGGTAGTTGGTGTTGGCAGGAGTAGTGGAGGTGGGTGGGATTGTCAGTGTGGTCGGGGTCGTTGGCTCTGTCAGGGTGGTGGGGGTAGTCGGAGTGTGGGTTATGGGAAGAGTCAGACTGGTCGGAGGTGGGGGTTGTTGGGGGCTTGGGAGTGGTTGGAGTAATCGAGGTTGTGGGAGTGGTGGGGGGTAGTGGGGCTCGTCAGGTGGCTGGGGTAGTCAAGATGGGTGAAGTACTCGGGGTTGTCTGGGTGATTGTTGTTGGCAGGAGGAGTGGAGGTGGGTGGGATTGTCAGTGTGGTCGGGGCAGTTGGCACTGACAGGGTGGTGGGGGTAGTCATGGTCAGCCGGGTGGTGAGGGTTGTGGGGTTGGAGGGGGTAGTGGAGGTTGTGGGGGCAGTGGGGGTTTGTTTTCCAGTCTGGTTGTTGTGTGTTCACCTACAGTAGATAAACACACACTTGTGCACACGATTAAAATTTTAAAACCAGTTGAAAAATTGCATGAATTTACATTTTGCAATTTTAGATCTGAAGCAGGTTCTGAGTACAGTTTCAAAATGAACAAAAGGTAATGAGACAAAAAAAAAAAAAAATTAATTGAAAATAACTAATAACTAACTAATAAACTGAAATGGTCTGTTCATCAGCCCATCAAAATGATAACACCACAGCCTCTAAAAGACAAAATCTGTGCAAAAATGTGGATTCACTGGGCCTCATGTTCTTACTTTATTCACAAAATGTGGGGTTCTTGACACCTGCACACCGGACACTTTTTTCCCACCAACTTGAGTGTGTGTGAATCGGAATCATTTTACACTGACAGGCTTGTGATTAGCATACTGCCACGCCCCTATTTCTCCATATAAGGAAGCCACTTGAGTTGATTCATGAATGAAGTCGTTACATAAGGAGAAAATCGTTACATTTAACAGTTTGTTAAAAGTGATGGCGCCAAAAAAACAAAAGAACTTTACTGCCACAGAAATGGAAACTATTGTTGTCCAAGGTAGACCCACAGAAGGAATGATGTACCAGAACGTCTCCTCTGGGGTGATGATGGTCAAAAAAAAAACAGGCTTGGCAGAACTGTCTACGTTTCCAAATGTATTTTTGTCATATGTTCCTTTGTCAACTAGAACTGTCGTTATTGTTGAATAAATGTTAATTAAGTCTCTTTTTAATGATTGTAGCTTTATGGAGAGTTTTACGTAGAATGGGGGGGGGGGTCTGTTGTTTTCCTGGCAGCTGACTGGGGGTGTGTAACCAAGGATTGACTTTCAGGCCAATCAGAAGCTTCGTTGAACCAGAAGTCAGTTGGTAGTTGTGTGAGATGATCTTTTACTGTATTTTAGCAAAAAAAAAAAGATGGATTTAGCAAAAATTAGGAACTGACCAGGTGAGACCTGTCTACATTTGGAGAAGCCATGCACTGTTATTTATTTATTTATTTTTTGGCCGCGTTTTTTTACGGCTGTACTACTCACTACCTAAAACTATGGTTTTAAATGCTCTGCGTGTATTTAAAGGTATGTGTTTACGTTTTCTAAGTCAGTTCGTCCTTCCTTATTTGTGCCTACACATCGTCTGAGGCAGTCCTACTTTTGTTTGCAGAGCAAGAACAAATTTGGGTACGAAAATATTAATGAATCCCGGATTTGTGCATCAAATGATCGTACAGACTTTAAGCCCAGATTTGTGCATGTGCGCTGTTTGTGAATGAAGCCCACCCTGTCCACATTTTTGCACAGATGGTCTTTTAAAGGCTGTGGTCTTAAACCTTTGATGGGCAATAAACTGTCAGTTTTTTATTTGAATCAACCTGTTATGGGTTCCTGTGTCCAGTCCAGTACATCCATGTCCTGCTCCTATAGGTCCTACACACTAAACTGCACTGAGGAAAACCCACCCCGTTAACCCTGCCCTTTTAATGGCACTGGTTCCAGGGTTTATCATGTGGGTGCAGTTCAACATGGCGTCCACTAGGGGTCAGCGTGGCGTCACAGACCCGGGCTCCATCCTCCTGCTCATTGTTTGTCATCCATCTTGTTCCATGTCATTCCCAGACTCCACTGAGGTGTTCTGAGTCCTCATTGGCTCAGTGGGTCCAGACTGTGCATGCTCATGTGTGAGTGTCGCGCCACCATCACACGATCTGAGCGCGCCCAGTGGGTATCTGCTGACTGCGTGTGCAGAGCTCAGACGTCAGGGTTTAGAGTGTGTTTAGTGCGAGCGGTGTCCATCTGGTCATTGCACGTTGTGGTTGAGAACGCCCCGCCCCCCCCAAGTCCATCCATCCATGGTCACCTGGAGACGCCCACCCATGGCCACGCCTCCACTGTTTAACCCTGAGCGTCAGCGCAGGACTCACTGATCTGATCATGTTGACACACCCTGACTGTGGCTCATGGTAACACTAGTCACTTGTGTTTTATTTCCTCAGAGTTGTTGTCTATGCCGGCAGTAAAACGATTTTCTGTGTCGTTTGCAAAGCATCCGACTAATGGTACGTCTGCTTCTTTCAAGTATATTTCCACTCCACCTCCCTTTGTCTTGCATGTTTTCAATCTTTTGTTTTTTGACCTTGGGTTTTTCACATGGCCCTTCAGCATTCCAGATTTCCTTTTTCTCTAATGATTTAATTTTTGTCTCCCCATCGGCTTTGGACTCCTACTTTTCTAACACTACCTGACATTCTGTTTCTAACCAGGGTTCCCACTGGTCACTGAGCCGTAGACACAGGACATTAGAACCCAACTGACCCTAGAACCTGACCAGTGTAGGCGGAGTGTGAGGAACATAAGAACCAGAGGAAGCTTTAAGGGCGTGGCTTTCATGTCACATGTTCACAGCCGTTTTCCCTTAAACGTCACATTTGTTCCACATCTAATCGAAGTCTGTGTTTGTGTCTTTATGTTTCTTGTGGCGTCACTTTTACCTCAGCATCTGATTCTGAATCTGTGATTATGTTCACGAGTCGGCAAGTTATGAAGCAGAAGAACCGATGCACTGTTGTACAGCATCTGTGATCATATATGGACAAATAAATATTCTCTAGAGTTCAATGAGTTGGCATTAGTTTGGTGGGTCATAGTGGTCTATAGTGGGTCATGTGGTCTATAGTGTGTCGTAGTGGTCTATAGTGGGTCGTAGTGGATCGTAGTAATCTATAGTGTGTTGTAGTGGTCTATATTGGGTCGTAGTGGACTATAGTGGTCCACAGTGGTTTATAGTGGTCCATAGTGATCTATAGTGTCTCGTAGTGGTCTATAGTGGATCATAGTGGTCCATAGTGATCTATAGTGGATTATAGTGGTCCACAGTGGGTCATAGTGGATTGTTGTGGACCACAGCGGTCTGATGTGGTCTGTAGTGTGGATGTTGGCTGTATATTAACTATAACATAAGCTCTGCCCTCGTCCGTGGTCAGAGGTGGAGGTCAGAGGTCAGAGCTGAGGTTGGAGGCTTTGACTGGAGGATGGGAACCCTGTTGAACATCTGCATCGTCTGTAAAAGGATCAACACTTGATGTTGTCCAGTGGACAGATGAAATGCCTCTACAGTCACCCACACACCCGCCTGTATATCCACTTCTACATCCACCCCTACACCCACCTATACCTCCACCTCGACACCCACCTGTACATCCATCTCTGTATCAAACATCCATCTGTTTTCTTTCAATCCATCCATCACCTGTTTCGTGGTTTTCCTGTGATCAGGTCGATAAATGTCAACATCCGACTGACGTGTTGAAGTAAATGTTTTCGGTTCTTTGTTGTAGATGGTTGGTTGTAAAATCCTCCTATGGTTGCGAATGTGTGCAGTTTGTCTTGGGTCGTTTCTTTTAAACACTAAGGATCATTCATTTAAGGCGGTAGATGCTGAAAGTAGATCATGAAAAGAAATGATTGAAAGAACCAGATGTTGACGGTGACACATACATCTGTTCAGTATGACCTCATCACCAGTTTATTAATATAATATTAAACATCAAATGAACTTGGAACATACTAGTTTGATTCCTCTCATTATTATTATTATTCTTTTTATTATTATGTCAAACATGGTTTGGTCCAAATGTTACATCTCAGTCTAGTCCTTGAACTAAATGATCAACTTTGAAGTTCTGATCCAACATCAGGGACCAACAGCCACCTGGTCTTTCTGGTTCCATGTGTTGAAGGTGGACCTGGTAAAGGTGGGCTCCAGTTTGCTGGACTGGGTTCAGATGTGGTTTCTGTGGGTTCAGACTAAAGATATGGTCAGAGCAGTGGCTGCATTTGGACCAGGATGGCCTTGGTTTGTGTTTGTGAATCTTGGACCTCAGGGGTTGAACAAATGCAATCATCAGAACTTTATCGTCATAGAACTGAGGTTCAGAGCCACGTTTCCATGGAAACAGAATCAGTAGTTTCTGTTAAATGACCACATCCACAGACCTGTTATTACATGGTATTTACAAATAAAAAGTATAGAATATTATTTGGCCCATTTTTACACGTAATTCCAAGTTTTGGAGCAGAAACTAGAAACTAAAATGAGTTAAAGGAGTGAAAAACAATCAACAATGACCAGTTCAACACAAACAGAAAAACAGTTTAAATCCATTGTGGTTGAAGGAAAAACAACCAAGAATCATTTTTTTTAGTTGAAGTCAGTTCAGTCAAACATACTTTTGAATATCAGTCGTTTTAAACATGTCACACACCATCATGTGACACCTCTGACGAAGACGGACGTTTACCTCCAAAACATGTCAGGAATGTTTGACTGATTACGTGTCTGATACAGAAGAAAACTAAATAAACTATAAGAACATAGACACTATAAATTTTGTTGGATTAACCAAGAATGAATATTGGAAAAAGAAAAAATTATTCATCTGATTTATTTCTTGTCATCTGATGTGTTTTAGCTTCTATTAGTCACTGATCTACTTAGAAAACTATGAAAAGGTTCAAATGAACAAAAACTCATTAAACAAATCAAACCAAGAAACTAAACATAAACTAGAAAATGAAATACAAAAAATAATCCTAGTAAATATGTCTGTTCAATAAGAAACTCAGTAACAATCAAATGTCATGAATGTGGCTTTAAACATGGAACACATGGGTCAGCGGTCACATGATGGCTGTGGTCCAATCAGAGCTACATGTGTGTTGGTGTGTTTGTTGTACAGGAACTCGTGATGACTCGTCAGCTGTAGCGGCAACGTGTCCTCTGTGGTGGACGGCAGCAGGTAGGGCGAGACGGGACCAATCAGAGGCTTCTGTGTGGACGTTGAGTCTAACCAATCAGAGGCTTCTGTGTGGACGTTGAGTCTAACCAATCAGAGGCTTCTGTGTGGACGTTGGTTTTAACACGTGTCCGTCAGTGTTGTGGTTCAAACACTGGTTCTTCGTCTGATCAGGTTGAATAATGTCAAGACTACTGTGATGTTGTATGTGAGGTCTGTTCATGTCATTAGTGTGTGTGTGTGTGTGTGTGTGTGTGTGCGTGTGCGTGCGCAGGTTTGTTGTCTGTGACGTCCTCACTCTGAGCTTCTTTGCTGGTTGTGTTGTCTCCATCCTGCTCCTCTGCTTTCTCTGGTTCATTGGAGATGCAGAGGACAGACCTGTCTGTCCTCTACACATGCTCCTCCCCCTCCTGCTCCTGTTGTCTGGCCTGCTCTCTTCCTGTCCCTCCCCATCTCCTGTTCCTTTACCATTTCCTATCCTTGACCATCTTCTGTCCATCCTGTCCTTCACCATCCTTCCCTGTCCTTCACCATCTCCTGACCTTCACCATTTCCTGTCCCTCATGTCCTGTCCCTTACCTTCTCCTGTCCTTCATCATCTCTGGTCCCTCATGTCTCTCCTCATCTCCTGTCCTTCCCCATCTCCTCCTGACCCTCACTGTCTCCTGTCCTTCACCATTTCCTATATCACCTGTCCCTCCCCATCTCCTGTCTTTCAACATCTCCTGTCCCTTACCATGTCCTCTCCTCAACCATCTTCTGTCCGTCCTGTCGTTCTCCTTCCCTCCCTGTCCCTCACTTTCTCCTGACCTTCATCGTTTCCTGTCCCTCCCCGTCTCTTGTCCTTCACCATATCTGATTCCTTCATGTACCTCACCATCTCCTGTCCGTCCTATCCTTCACCATCCTTCCTGTCCGTCCTGTCCCTCCCATCCATCCCTGTCCTTCCTCAGAGCCTCTGGAGGACCACCATGTGGCCCACTTGGTGCGGCATTTCTCCACAGACCCCAGCCTGGGTCCACTTCTATCTCTGGACGGAGCGCTGGCCCACCACCTCCACCAGTGCTCCTACCACCTCCGCCTCTTCAGAAACTGGCTTGTCTCCGGCCAGGACCCCCTAGAGTACCTTCACGGTCAGCCCCTGGCCCTGCCCCTCACCAATCACTGCTCCTGGTTGTTCTGTGGTTGACCACCGTGCTTTGCCTCTGGATGTCTCTGCATGTTGTGCCTGTTACTGTCGTGATGAAGAATGCTAGCTGGAGTTTGGGCTGTTTGTTTCCACAGCAACAGTTCAAGGCCAGTTTAAGCCTTTAAACCGAGACCAGTGTAAATAAATCAAACACTTATGTTTAATCCAGAGCCGAAGTGGAACCGGTCCATGTTAGTGTCATAAACCTGGGTTTAGTGGATTCAGGAGGATCTGACATGGAAGTTATTTATAATAACTTCAGTAATGATCATGTTTTAATGGTGAAGCTTCTTCTGTTTAACGTTTGGGTCGTGACGTAGACCAGGTTTATGATCCAAGCAAGCCCTGCCTCTAATGGGGGCGTGTCCACTGGTTGTGATCTGCAGCTTCACCACTAGATGTCTCGACCTCGAAATATTTCACCTTTATGATCACAGCTAAGGCCACTACTCTTTCACTGAAGGTAAACTGAGGTGTGGATGAGTCCTGATCCACATGGCGTGTACAGGCGTAACCTCGGAGTGTTTGTGGTGATGAATGGGAGGGCCCATGAGGTTCATCCCGTTGCACCCCCTACTCTGAGTCTGAATGTTGCGCCTTCTGCTGAGCTTTAACAGCATGTGACTCTGCTTGTCTGCTGATGTGGCATCTTTAGATGAACCCGCCGAGCTGCCAGAGCGTGGCAGTGGGCTGGGTTTGATGCTTTGCACAGGTGTCATGCGTCTTGGTTGTGGACTAACAGATGGATGGCGTGTCCTCGGTGGTCTGGCGGTCCAGTGGGCGTCTCGGGCCAAGGTTGGACCTGGTTTGGTTTGTGTCTTGTGGTCGTAACAGTCTGCATGGTTTGTGCGCCTTGGCCTGACGTCGACGCAGCGGCGGCTCAGGGTCACGGTGGTGCTCGATCTGATGGCGTTGGGTGCACATTGTCGGCTTTGGCTCCTCCTCCTCTACCAAACCCTCATACATGGTCTTCCTCTGCTGCAGGATTCGAAGGCTGCTCCATGGTTCCGTCCATCTACCCTCTAGAAACGCTGCACAACTCGCTGTCGCTCAAACAGGTCAACGAGTTCCTGACGGCAGTCTGCGAGAGCGCCGGGGACCCCCACACCAGGACCAGCAGAGGTCAGAAACATGACCCACCAGGGTCTAAGTAGGTTTAAGACAAATGGGATCAGAGAAAGGCCACATTAAGGAGTGGGCTGGTGGGTTTATGTAAAAGACGTACAGACATCCATGTTCTAACCACCACGATTCAATCTGGTACCAGAACCACCATGGAATCAACCCTATTCATCTATAGACTGGATCGGTTTAGTTTAGTCTGAACCACGGATCAACAAAAGGAAACTTAACAACAATAAGAACATCCCATAATAACTGTAGTCTGAACTGTGCATGAAATTACATTAAAGTGTTGATGATTTCCAACTGACTAGTGGTGGACCTCCATCTGATCCC
>JAPSES010000001.1:22975471-22989238 GCA_029822895.1 Maxillicosta whitleyi
CCACCGACCAATCATAGCAGCCCACACCTCCACACGGTCCCACCCCCCGCCACCGACCAAACATAGCAGCCCACACCACCACACGGGCCCACTGGTGTCAAGAACATTCCACTAACGCTCCGCCCCTCAACGACGATTCGCTGACCGGAAAAATAACAACAAACGGGAGGTGGAACATCTGAAATAAAACAAGCACAGAGGAGTTAAAAATGCGAAGTTTCACCACGATACTGGCGTGATAATGGTTCTTGATAACGAATATATGCAGGAGGAGGCACGAGGGTCCACAAGGATTCAGCAGAAGAACCGACGGAACCGCCTTCGATAAGGACGGTAGTGCTGAATGAATCAACGCGTCTGAAGAACTGACTCATTGGATCCTGGTGTAAACTTGTGCTTTGATTTAGTCCCATTGAACCTTCGTTAAGTCACTGTTGTACAACATCAGAGCATCAGTATGCAAAGTTGGCAAATTCATCCACGAATTCAGCCCAACGCCTGTGAATTCAGCCCAACGCCTGCAAATTTAGCCCAACGTCTACGAATTTAGGCTAAGCAACATCTGGGAGTTCAGCTTAATGCCTGCGAATTCAGGCTAATGTCCACAAATTCCACCCAACATCCAGGAATTCCGGCTAACATCTGTGATTTGAGACTCTGTCGGAACAGTGTGAGGTTGAAGATGCAGCAGATTTGATCCAAAGCCTGTTCGTCAGTTTGTACAGACTCAGAATGTGGACGTTCATTACTGGATAGAAATCGTTTGCATTAATATGATGATGTAAGAAACTGCGATGAGATTTCATGACAAAATTAACCAAATGATTCATCAGATATAGATATTACAAAGTAAATAACATAATGAAATATTCATAATAATAATAATTAAAAGTCCTGAAATATCACAGAGAATTACTTACAAATGACCACAATATGCAGCTTAAAGTTATTTTCAAGATATAGTGTTAGTTCTATGAATTAAAAACTCCATTTGCACCAATGTTAGCTATTCAGCACACAGCTACTACCAAACAACACCACATTTGTCATGAAACCCCTGTTTGTGGATCATTTATATGAAATACTTAGGTATATATGTACTATCTGCAGTAATACAAATTAATATACCTTTAACTTACTGTGTAAGTTAGTTAATATTCAACCATCTTTGTTAACATCCATGTGCTTAGCAAGATAGTAACTGCTAACTAGCTTACATCAGAGCAAAGGTAGTTTTTATTGATCCCTTTTCTTAAATAAGAACTCAGTAAAACAAACATGAGACAGAAAGGACTATAATATGTAAATAAACCAGTTACATTCACAGTTTAGTGATAATTTGATCAATGAAAGCTCCTTTGTTTAGATTAGCTAATCAACATAACATGAGCTAGATTAGCAAACAAATCTTAGCAAATAATGTTTGTCTTTAAACACATATTTCTGGTTAAAACATTAATGTTCATCATGTTAATTGCTAACAGCTAGATGAGGTTAGCTAGCTAGCTAATGACTTTGAACGATCAAGCTAACACTACAGTGCATATTCTAGTCCTTTTTGTCAACTTTTCACTGAGATATTTGTCGCTTTGCTTTATTTATGGTTTGAGCACATCGGAAAATGGAAAACAAGCCATTCTCCATCTGAAACAAGTTTTTTTTCCATGAATACTTGTCAATGTCTTAACGAAGGGTCAATTAGACGAAGAGCAACCAGGTTTACGGTGCTTCATTTGTTCATATTTGACCAGTGTTTTTTGAACGGTGTTGGACACCACTGTCTCCGATTTACAACAAAAAACAGGACAGATCCGAGTTTAATACAACAACCAGATTATAAATAAATAAAAATGTAGAAAACGGTCCGATACCCACATCTGGGTGGGCTTTATGAAGCCCACCCAGATGTGAACACCAGGCTACAGACGGGATTCAACCGGATGTACCACGGACCGGACGGAACCCGACGCTCCATCAGAACTCGATCTTGCAGGCGGGAAAAGACTCATCCTGCATGACGACGGTGCTGCTGGAGGCCAGGACCATGACGTTGAGCTCCTGCTGCCGCTCGTGGCTTTGCTGGTACCAATCTCGGGTCACCTCGGTGTCATGGGTCGGGATCAGTGTCACCTGGGAGACGAGCACAGGCCGACAGGAGGTCAAAAGTTTCACCAAAGGGCAACATGGCTTCATTTTCATCCAACAATCAAACATGAACAAAAAGTCCCAAACCTTTTCCCCAAAGTGGGAAACACATTTTATTTCCTAGGTTTGACCTAGACGTTCCAGATGTGGTTCCTTCATTTCAACAGGACATCCACTATGCGTAATCATGGAAAGACTAAGAAATTAGCGATGAGGATATGACTAGGATTTTTCAGATTTTAAGAAAAATCTGTGATGAGTCATATATGCAACTTAAATGGATGCTGAAAACTGAGGTTTTGTCGACTGTTGCCTTTGGAAGTTTCCATTTAAGGAATGGATACTTCACTGTCCAATGTGAACAGAACGTCTTTATCAGACGTCAAAACTAAAAACATCTATGTGTAAATGAGTTAGTCATGATGCCAACTTCTGTCAACAGGAAGTCAGTTTTGAAGGGAAAACATCATCCTACTGACATTAAATACACTGTCTACACTGTTGTCTAATGTCAGAGCAGAAAATAGGACTAGCATCAAACCACTTTGTGCACCTTTGAAATCCAGACCTGAAGGTGTTCATAGTAAAACCTTGTGACCCCAGATGTTCATGAAGATACAAGGTTCTGATAGTATGAACTGTTCAGTCTTTAACAGAATTTAGAATGAACCTGGTGTGATAGGTTCAGGGTCAGGAGTGGATTTGTTACCTGGAGGTTCGATCCCCACTGGGCCTTCCCTTCTAGCAGGGCATCCAGGACTCCTCGACATGGTTCACCGCTGGCTGCATCGTTCCCACTCACCACATAGTACGCTGATCGAACACGCTTGAAAAACTCCTGGTCAACATTCTTGGCACTGCAGTGGTTCGGGATATAGGCCAAGTCTACATAAATAGGAAGACCAGCAGCTGCAGAAGTGGACTTCTGTGAACCTGAAAGAGGAGTTTACTGGTCAAAAAGGCATATGTAGCAGTACCTAGGTCAGTAAAATGTCAATCTACTGCAGTGGTTCCCAAGTCGTGTCCTCAAGTACCCCTATCCTGTATGTTTTACATATTTCCCTCTTCCATCACACCTGGTTCAATCAATGATCAATGGCTTTCAGGTGTGATGGAAGAGGGAAATACCTAAAACATGCAGGATAGGGGTACTTGAGGACCGGACTTGGGAACCACTAATCTACTGTATCAGACTGGAGCTCTGGTGAACACTACTTACCAGAGCTGCTCTTGACTCCATTACTCAGCCCTTTTCCGGGGTTGTAGCTGGACCTGGAGTGGTCATCGTCTTTGGAGCCCTGTCCATCTGACAAACGAGACATTCGGGAGCTTTTATCAGTGTCCTTCTTCTTCAGTGAAGCACTGCGAGGAGACGGTGTCTGTTTGACTGGCATTGGAGACCTCTTACGCCGAGCAGGGGATGCTGATTTAGTTTTCCCCGAGTTCTTCTTCAACCCTTTAGGTTTTGTTTCCTTTTTGATGGAACCATTATCCATAGAGTCTGGATCTACCATGCACACGTCTGGGTGAGGAGGATGAGGATATGGATCCATGAGCGGCACAGGAGCAGGATCCTGGCTTCTTCTTGAACCAGAGTGACCTGCAGATAACTTATCGACTGGCATGTACTCTGCATCCTCATCTGAGTCCATATTGCCTTCGCCAGTGGCAGATGGGTAGTCCTCAGTGCCTGGAGGCAGATCAGAGTCGGACTGCGAGGCTAAGGACTCGCTGACGGAGGTGGGTGGAGTGTCCTCTGTGGCGAGTCCCAGGCCTGTGGATAGTCCTCCGGTCTGGTTCAGGGAAGCACTGTGTGACTGCCGAGGCTGTTTGTGGGCTCGTCTTTTCACTGACAGGTCGTGCTCATCTCCTTCCTGTGATTGGTCACTCTGGCATCCCTGCTCCTCATCCTCTTCATCACTAGATAGCTGTCTCATGCAGGGGTTAATAAAGGAGGGTGAAAGGTCATCTTTACGCTGCCGCTGCTCAGATGAAGAATATCCAGGAGAGGAGCGGCTGGTGTAGGAGGCAGCAGCTCCCATTGGGACTTCATCTGCCAGATCCTGATCGTCACTGTCCTCATCATCCCTTTCCCCTCCTTCGGTGTAAAACGGTGACCGGAATGGCTGATCTGTTGAAGACAGTGACAGTGGACGGGCGGGATGCTCTGGCTCCATTTCACACTCCTCTTCAAACTCATCATCATGTCGATAATGAGGAGGTGAGTCACCTGGAACCATCCCAATCTGAGGCTTTGGCAGTTCCCACTCGTACGTGCTCCGGTAAGATGCCCCCTCCTCTTTAGGCTCAGCTTTGGTTGGAGTTGGTGTTGCACCACCAGCAGTGGGTGCTGCTCCAGCAGGCAACAGTGAACTTGTGGTGACCTCTGTGGGTCCATTGGCGGTGTCAGGCTTGCTCTGTTGTAGAGGTGATGGCACATAAGGGCGAAGAACATCTGGGAGGGGCTTCTCAGCTTGGGGAGCAGGGGGAGCAGAAAATAAAAGGTTGCCAGTTTGACCACTGCCCGACGGGGATTTACGAGTCATCTCACGCATGTAGGCCTCCTCATCTTCTTCTTCGCTGCTGTCTGTCTCCTCAAAGTAATGTTTGCCTTCTACTTCTGGACGTGGCGATGAAGTGACTCCAAACAGAGCAGCACTAGCTGCCTCTTTGTCTTTGGAGAGTTCAGTTTGGTGAGAATAGAGTCCAAACCCACCAGCCGAGTCCAATTTGGACCCTTCAGACCAATCAGGTTTGTAAAAGCATTCAGCCTGTGGGCCTTTGTCCACAGCTCCACCTAATGTGGTTGTATGATCCTTATGTTCAGACAAAGCAGTGGTTGAAAGTGGAGGGAAGCTTTTGACCTCTTCAAAGGGGCTCAGAGGTGAGAATCGGGCTAAACTGGAGCTGGACTCTGCCGTGGTCGTAGCAGTGATTTGTTTCTCCGACACCTCCAGGTAGTCATCTTTTACACCACCGGAGCTGGAGAATGGTGAGTCTGTGACAGAGGAGTGCTCGTCCTTGAAGGAGTACTCAAACAAAGGCTCGGCAGAGGCTGGCGTCTCCAACTCCTCACCAAACTGACGGCTGGTGGACAGAGATCCGGAAGTAGAGGATGAGTAGCTGTATGCTGAGGAGGAGGAATAGGCTGGAGCGACAGTGGTGGAATACTGGAAGCTGGTGTCCAGGGAGCTCTTACTGAGAAGATCTGGCGTCTTTTGTTTGTCAAATTCTGGATCAGATCGGTCACTCTCAAGATATGTTTCCTGGGTTGATTTCAGTGTGAATGAATCCTCTTTTGATTTAACAATGAAATCTTCTTTTTGTTCTTCTGCATTTGGAAACAGGTCTTTGTCTCCTCCATGTGAGTATTCAAACCCAGAGGAAAACCCAGAGAATCCTGATGCTCCTGGTTTTACACTAATATCTGTGTGGGTTTTGTTTTCAGGTTTTGCAGATGGACTCACGCTGGTTTCTTCTGGACTCGGTTTGCCCTGACTGTCATATCCATACCCTGCCATGGAAATCATAAACTCAGGTCGATTTGAGCCAATCATCTCAGTAATCGGACTTTTATCCTTCTCTGATTTCTCTTTTGCTCCTTTCTCTGTATCTGAATCAACAGCAACTTCCTCCTCCTCCTCCTCCTCTTCTTCATCTTCATCATCTTCATCAACAACTTCATCGTCATCATAGTCCTCTTCATCCCTGGCTGTCAGCTTTCGCATATCAACCTCCAGACAGGCTCCTTTCTCACCGTACGTGATGGACTTGCTTTCTGTTTGGACTTTTGAAGGATCTTTTTCTGACGACAGCAGCGTCGATGACGCTTCAGGGCGGTCAGCGACGGAAGGGAAGCGACATCCACCAAAAACATCTGAAGTCTCCTTTTCTTTGACCTCTTTTTCAAATGGAGGTGAAAAAGAAGCAGCAGTGCTCTTCGAGTCAAGCCATGATGATGCGGAGAACTCCTTTTCGTACAAGTCCTTCTGTGGCAGCTTTTCAGAGGATGTTACTGTTGACACTCCCTCATATTTTTGTGAATCTGCTTCACATTTTCCAACATCCTTCTCTGACTTCTCTACAGA
Source organism: Maxillicosta whitleyi (assembly GCA_029822895.1). NCBI lineage: Eukaryota > Metazoa > Chordata > Actinopteri > Perciformes > Neosebastidae > Maxillicosta > Maxillicosta whitleyi. The sequence goes on from JAPSES010000001.1 coordinate 22,981,705, forward strand.
CTCCTGGTGATAAGAGTCATATGAATCCACAGAGCTTGTTTTACTTTCATAAAAGTCGCTGTAAGAAAACGTTTTTCCATGAACATAAGGTGTGTCCTGTCTGATGTATCGATCAGAGCTTTTTTGTTTGGTTTCCTTCTCTGGGTAATTGTAGAGACTGAAGTGAACACTCTTCTCAGGTTCTTTAAAAGCAACGTCTGTTTTCTCATCAGGTTGGAAGTCTAGTTTACTTTCTTTTATCCCTTTGACATCTGGGAATTCATCATCTTTTTCATCTTCATCTGAGGTGGCCATCTGTGGTTTTGGTTTCTCTTCTTGTGTCTTATCAGAGTTCTTCACAGTTTCTGTCTTTGAAGATTTCACCTCAAAGCGGAAGTCATCATCCAGGAAGCAGCCCTCTTTAGCCTCCATTAGCTTAGCCTTCACAGTGGGCTGCAGATCCTTTTTGCTGTAGTCATCATCTTCATCATCATCATCTTCATCTGATTCTTCAGATGCTTCAAAGGTAGTGGGTTCACCCTGCAGCCCGATGAACGACGTATTGTCAGAGATTGTAACAGACTTTTCGGCCTTCAGATCTGTCTTACTTGCCTTGTCTTCGGTCGGCGAGTATCCGCTGCTGGTCGGTACAGACTGAGTGGGTGAGGCCAATTTCATTGTGCTGTCATCTGGACTCAGGCATCTATCCTCACTCTCCTGCCTCGAGTGAGAGTCCAACCCTGGGGAGGAGGACAGAGGAGGTGACGTGGGCTTCAGTTCAGAACCAGCTTTAAAGTCAGAGCTGAACAAACCCTGATTTTCTCTGGATGGGGAGAACGAAAGAGGTAAAACAGCTGCTGGGGGAGATTTTGCTTTCTCCTGAAGCATCACAGATGTCGCGTGTTCATAGCCTTCTTGGAGTTTCCCTAAAGGAATGTCAACATTTGGAGTTTCATCCTCCTCCTCCTCCTCGTCATCTTCTTCATGAATGGATTTGGTCTTTGCGTCAGCTTCCATCTCGGGAATGTTGGGCTGAAACTCATCGGAGGAGGGGGATTTGAAACATTTGTCGTCCTCCAGGGAAGATGTGGGTGAGATGGTCCCAGCAGAGTGGAGGTAGTCCTTCCCAAGAGCCACCTCTGCTTTGGACGGGAGGTTGTTGACAGCGTCCAGTAATAGTGAATTTCTGCCAGTATCCTCAGTTTGAGGCGCCGTCACTGAGGTGATGGACTGGTCTTCAGCAGCAGATGTGGCAAATGAGGACAGTTTGTCGTATTCGGTGATAGATGTTGCTGAGGAGATGTGCTCCTCCTCTGCAAGTGGAGCCGCGATAATGGCTGGGTAAGGTGCTAGCTCTGGCTCAGGAGCTCCAGAGAAGATTTTAGGTTTAACATCTGGAACATCAGATAAAGCAGAGCTCTTCATCTCTTTAATTCCATGCATGGAGTCGAAGGTTCCAGGGACATCAGGAACAGAGACATCATAGGAGCCCACGTCGTACCTTCAACACAAAAACGCAACATTACATTTCTGTTAAGATTACATTATTTGTTTAACTGGTAAATCTATGACCATTTAGGCCAGGGGTCATAACTCTGGTCCACCAGAACCACTATCCTGCATGTTTTAGCTGTGTCCCTCTTCCAATACACCTGGTGGTTGTTATCAGGCTTCAACAGAGCTTGATGATAGGCTGATCATTTGAATCAGGTGTTCTGGAAGAGGGAAACATCTAAAACATGCAGGATAGTAGCTCTCAAGGATAAGGGTGACTTGGTGACTCCTGATTTAGATGGTATATGATTACAGGATCCAACTTCCTGTTGTTGTCTTCAGCTCATGTTTCATGTCACTGCTTTTCCATTTTTATTTTTTACAAATGCAGATGTAAAATTAAATAAATGACATTAACAGGTATACATATATATATATATATATATATATATATGCACAAAGACATGGGAGTATTGAGGACATATCCAGGTGTGTTAGTCTGATTCTAATCATATTACTGCTTTTATCTGATCAAACAGATCAGATTAGGCAGTTTTTATAATCAATGATGTTATTGTACCTGAGCTGTGGGATCCGGTCTTCGTTGTCTTCGTGGATCTCTTCATCTGAGATGGTCTGTTCAGTCTCAGAGTACCCGGGTATAGTCTCGTCCTGGATGTAGGAAAACTGCTCTGAAGCTGAGGCAGCAGCAGCTGTTGGAACAGGAAGTTTCTGCTCAGCTGGTTTGGCGTCCCATTCCTTTCCATGTTTTTCTTTTTTGGTCTCCTCTGGTTTGTATTTGAGGACTTCGTCATCTTCAGTTCCTTCCAACTCAGCTTTCTCAATGACGTCGCCCTCCTCCTCTGAGCTGTCACTCTTTTTTGATCGATCTTTAACTGTGTATTTGTCATATTTCTCCATTTTTTCCTCCTCATACTTCTTGTCACACACACTGCTTACATCCTTCATTTCAGTGGGTCTCAGTGGACTCTGAGGTTTTTCTGGTGATTTTGGGGAGGCAGGTTTCACCTCCGTGGGTGGAGGCTGGACCTTGTCCTCAGTGTCTTCATGGTTCATTTGGGTCGACAAGACATCATTTTGGATCACTTCATTCTTCAGTTTGGACTCCTCTTGTTTCAGGGCTTCAAAGTCCTCAGTGAGGTCTTCAGGAGAGGAAACTATGGAACGATCTGCCAAAGCAGCAGCTGCCACCTCCTCTGGAATGTTCTTTGGGGTGGGTTTCTTCTTCTCTGCCTCCTCCTTGACTTTGTTCTTGTCAGCCTTGGGTTTGGCCTGGGTCTTGGCCTTGTGCAGAGTCTTCCTCACTTCAGGTGTGAGAGGTTTCAAGTCAGGTTTAGTGATTTTTCTGAGCTCTGGTTTATTCGGATCCTTCTTCTTTTCTTCCTTGGCTTTAATTTCTTTTTTCTCTTCTTTTCGTATATTTTCATCTTTCTTTGCTTTCTCCTTCTTCACTTCTTTTTTTTCTTTGTCTTTCTTCTCCTCCATCTTGGGTGATTTTTCCTGCTTGGCTGTTTTTTCTTTGGATATCTTCTTCTTCTTCTCTGTTGCCGGAGCCACTTCACTGTTCTTCTTCTGTTTGTTTGCTTTCAGACTTTCACTTTTCGGTTTCTTCTCTTCCTTCTTCTCTGCTTTTTCTTTCATAAGTTCACCCTTAGTCTCGTCCTCCTGTCCACCACCTTCTTTCTTCGATGATTTTGAGTGAGGTTTGGGTGAAGATTTTAGACTCTCTTTGCTGTCGGTTCGTGATCTCATCTTGGTCTGCTTGATAATTGGAGGCGGGGCTCCAGATAAAAGGTCTTTTTGAGTCGCCACTGGGTATCGAAGGAAGTCCAAATGTTTCAGTTTCTCCAGACCCTCAAAGATTTTATTCTGCGGGGCATTTCCAGGGAAGAGAACCCGGACGATCTTTTCTGTGGGTCGATGAGGGATCCAAACAATGAGGGCAGTGACCGAGGTCAGATATGGGACCGATATTTCTCCTTCTTTTCCATTGGCCATCATAATCCCAGTCTTAGCTTTGCTGTTTCCAGCCCATTTTTGCATCAAAAACTGCATCTCTTTGCTTTCTTTGACTGGATTCAGGACGTACATGTCCAGCTTCCCCACTCCGAGCTTATGGAACAACGTGATGGGTTCGATGGTGTTGCTGACGACCCTGTGAAGGGGTTCTGGTGTAATGCCAAGCTTGTTGAGGTATTGCAGAGTCAGTGACGCTTCTTCGATGCTTCGCTTAACTTTCAGTGTGGACTCAGGCATCCGGAGCTTCTCTGGGACGTTGAAAAACACAATGCCAAGTTCAGGTGAGATCAGGTTCTTCATCCATTCTCCGTTGCTGCTCGAGCCAGATCCTTGATTCCGTTCTTCCTCCTGCTCTGCGATCTTCCTTTGGAACAGCCCATTGATACCAGGCAGGTTATCTGCACCGATGTGAGTCAACAGCACCGAGTCGATCCTGTCCAGGTGCCGGACTAGCTTCCAGAAACAGGATTTACGGTCAGAGCCTCCGTCCACGAGGATGTTGAAGCCGTTGACGGCGAACAGAGCCGAGTCTCCTCTACCTCCAGGGAAGATGTAGCAGCAGGGTTTGGACAGCTTCAGGAAGCCGCCAGAGGTCGGGGGCTCCAGCAGGTCGAATGGCGAGGGAACATCCACGGTCTCGGAGACATACTCGGTGAACTCAGTGACTCCGTCCATGTCGGGGAGCTGAGGGTCAGGGTTTAGGTGATAGTCCAGTAGGCTCTTGAGATGCTGCTGCTCCTGGCTTTGGCCCAGGGAGCTCCAGCCCCCGTCACCCTGACAGGAAATGGTGAGCTGAGGGGGATGCGATGAGGGGGAGGAACCTCTGGACAGGGCCTCAGTCACCTGGAAGGAAAACAGAGGAGGTGAAGATGGATGCTATACATAATAAAACTAAGACCACATCCTTGTACAAAACATTTTTTTAAACATAAATAAAAAACATGGAAGTACTAGAAACCAGTGATAAATGATATATTGATTAATAAGTTAATTATTAAGTTAATTAATATGTTTTATTTGATTCTTACATTTTATTTAGAGCTAAACTACCATGGACACTTTTAAGGGGGTGAATTCTTAATTATATGGTAACATTGTTAACAAAGTTAATGAGTTAACAACTGCTAATGTTAGCTTAGCATATGCCACTTAGACCTCAGTGAAAATCCATATTTATTTGTTGCCTCAAAAACAAAAAACAATTATATGATCATCTGTCATTAAACATTCAAAAGGGCAAAAACAGACCCGGTCCTCAGACAGCGTCTTACCTGAGGACTGGTGATGATGTCACAGAAGTGCGTCCAGGTGAAGGATCCACTTGGCAACAGGACGTCTCCTCCCTGCTCTGAAGTCGGTCCACTCAGGATCAGAAGTTTATTCCCAGAAGAGTCGGTGATCAGAGACGAGATCTGTCAAGAAACCAATGACCACAGCACAGTTATCAAGAACACAACCCAGATCTGAGGTGTGGATGTCGTTCCTTTATCTTCAGTTCAAGATATGGATGCAACTCCTCTAATTATGGTTCTATTAACGTTCTAACAATGGTTCTAATAACAGTTCTGTAATTATGTGAATCATAGGTTTGAATCCAAACCCACCATGTTCCTGATACTGATGAAGAACCTGTTGAATTCATCTGCATTTAAAACTGAAACGACAGCTGGATCGGTTCCTGTTCCATCAAACCCACACATTTAATGTTTCAGGTTCTGGCAGAACACTGTGACTCTGTTCCACTGTTTACATATGGACCAGAAGAACCATGACAACAACATCATGGGAACAGATGGAGTTGGTTTTATGTTGTCATGGTAACAAAACCCATCAGTGTATAAATGTGTTATAAAAGTATGTGTGACAGCATCAGAACATCTGTAGAACCCTGACCCAGGTTCAATTTTTAGTGTCTACAGGTGGTGAATCTGTGGATCTACAACTTAGTGCTCCAGTAGAACCGACCTGGTCCACCAACAGAACTGACCTGGTCGGAGACTCACCTCTGAAGCTGTAGTTTCTGCTGATGGATTCACCAGAACCACCGTCTCCAGAACATCACTGTGGTACCGCAGAGTCCGCTGACCTAAACACATGTAGAACACAAACACAACATCAGCAAAAACCCACAAACACATAGAACCAGAAGAGCAATAACAGATACGAGTAGAACCAGAAGAACAAGAACAGATACAAGTAGAACCAGAAGAACAAGAAAATTTTTGAGTAGAACCAGAACAAGAACAGATAAAAGTAGAACCAGAAAAAGAAGAACAGATATGAGTAGAACCAGAAGAACAACAACAGATACAAGTAGAACCAGAAGAACAAGAATAAATACGAGTAGAACCAGAAGAACAAGAACAGATATGAGTAGAACCAGAAGAACAGATTGAACAGGTGTAGAAGAACCACCTGAGACACACCCTCAAGTAGAAAGTCAGACAAACATGAATGCGTTCTTCATGAGAACATGTCAGAGTCTGTTTCTTTATTTAGTGAAACATGTGACAGGATGCAGAACCGGATGCCGTCATCCTGAAGCTGAAACTGTGAGCAGCGTTGGATGATTGACAGATGACAAATTCTGCCCATCGGCTTTTTGACCTCGTTTCATGCCATGTTTCTGATGACAACTTTAATCCAAGAACTCATTCTTCTCAAACACAATCACAAAAAAATAAAGAACATCTGTCGGCTACAGTGAGTTCTATTGGCTGTTACCATGGCGACGCTTCTCTGTCTGTTACACTGACCCAGTCTGAGGCGAGGAGACGCAATGCAGCATTTCAGAAGGAGGGAGGGGGGGGAGGGGCCAGTGCACCACACACTGCCAGGAGACGATGAGAAGGGGATGCAGAACCCAGTAGAACCACACAGGAGAAGCACACAGAGCCAGAAAAGAAAGGAGAGACTGGGAGAAACACACAGAAATGAATAGAACACAGAACCAAACAGAACCACATAAAACTGCACAGAATCACACTGAACCAGAGAACCACACATAGAACCAAATAGAACCACATAAAACTGCACAGAATCACACTGAACCAGAGAACTACACATAGAACCAAATAGAACCACATAAAACTGCATAGAATCACACTGAACCAGAGAGCCACACATAGAACCAAATAGAACCACATAAAACTGCATAGAATCACACTGAACCAGAGAACCACACATAGAACCAAACAGAACCATATAGAACCACATAAAACTGCACAGAATCACACTGAACTCCTGTCAACCTCTGAGTGGGAGTTCAATCAAATCCATACTCATGCTCACACTGCCCCGGTGCATGCTGGGAACACGTTCTTACGCTGACAGAACCACAGACAGAACCACAGAGATGGAACCACTGACAGAACGTTCCCTGTAATATTTTGTTTGACGTAGCCTGTTCTGTTCCTTCTCTTCTCTTCTGGTCTAGTCTGGTCTGGTCCACCTGGCTCTGGTCTAATCTGGTCTGGTCCACCTGGTCTGGTCTAGACCACCTGGCCCTGGTCTGATCTGGCCTGGTCTGGTCCAGCTGGTCTGGTCCACCGGGCCCTGGTCTGGTCTGGTTCACTTCATCTCGTCTGGTCCATCTTGCCCTGGTCTGGTCTGGTTCACCTGACCCTGGTCTGGTTCACCTGGCCCTGGTCTGGTCTGGTTCACCTGACCCTGGTCTGGTTCACCTGGACCTGCTCCTCTCCATTGGCTTCATCTGTTCTTTTGTTCATTCTGTTTTGTTTGACCTCATTATGAGTTTAGTTTAATAAATCACAGTTTGAGTTTAGTTTAAAGGTCAATTTCTGTCCTTCTCTCCTCCTGTCCTTCTCTCCTCCTGTCCTTCTCTCCTCCTGTCCTTCTCTCCTTCTCTCCTCCTGTCCTTCTGTCCTCCTGTCCTTCTCTCCTCCTGTCCTCCTGTCCTTCTGTCCTTCTCTCCTCCTGTCCTCCTGTCCTTCTGTCCTTTCTACTGCTGTGTCTCCACTATGGTTGAATACATTGTGTCATTTCTGTGTAAAATCATGTC
>JAPSES010000001.1:22989338-23004561 GCA_029822895.1 Maxillicosta whitleyi
GGTTGGTTACATGAGTATGTACATGAGTTTCATTCACCTGGAGTCAGAAAAACATTGAATATGAACAGTGTGAACTGAGCACCGTGGTTGAAGACGTCCTTTGAGTCAAAACATAGACACTGATGGTTGAAGACATTAAATGGACGGTGGAATCGGACCAGTGGAATTCTGGGAAACTGTGCAGTGTCCATTTCATATCATTATGTCCATAAACAAGACTGTCCCATCTATGCAGGTGCAGTTGGTCTGTCAGTGTAGAGTTAGTCCACTGGTCCATGAGTGTCCACATCTGGTCCAGCTGTGTCTTATATCCTTGTCTCTGACTCAGCAGCACATCGGACCAACACACCAGAACCAGAACCATCAGACTAATGTGGGTCTTCAATATGAGCCTGTAATCCACAGTCTGTTCAATGTCCAACCTGCTGTGTGTCCTTTGTCCTCTTAAACTGAAGGGTCCAACAGGATGTCCACTCAAAAAGGGACATAGGCTCAGTGAGTTCTGGTCCAACGGTACCGACGGCTGCAGATGTGGTTTTTCTGTGATGAATTGTGTGAGTTACGGCGGTCTTCCTAGCCTTGAAACATCTGGCCCAACCCAGTTGTAGTCCTGGAAGGGTTTATCTGCTTCAGCTGGGTTCTTCCACCCACATGCAGACATATGTCCGTCCACGGTTCGTCCACTGGAGCTTGAACCACAGCGTTCATGTATTTGTAAAAGGACACTTTTCCACCGTCTTTAAACCGTGTCTTTCTTCCTGTTTGTTAATTGGCTGATTTTTCCTTATAAGTGCATTGTCCATTAAACCTTGTCCCTTTCCTTATACTTGTCCCCATCCTTGCCTCCAGGAGAGCGAGGAGCCTGTGGTGGACCGTCAGGTGCTGGACAGTGATGTGTCTCCGTGTCGAACAGGAAGTAGTTCATTGGCATCTGGCGACCTCGCTGACATCAGCTCCCTGTCGTCCAAGGCGTTCAGTCTTCAACACAGCTCCGGGGGGATGAGCGGCAGCAGCTCTGGAGGATGCCTCGCCACCACTGACTTGATCCTACCGCCAAGCCGACTGAAGGCCAGCAGGTAAAACCGCTGCCTCCGAGGCCCCGCCCACCACTGCCTCTCCTCTTCTATTCTGCCCTTTCACTTCCTGTTCTTGTCACTCTGTGCTAATCTCAGCGCTGACTCCACCTCCTGCAGGGGCAGGTGGCTCAGGTGTCTGTCTCAGGCCACGCCCCCTGAACCCTGTCCACACCGGCGGGTTTTGACGCATACGTCTGATCCAATTTGGTTTCAGTAGTGACCATGTTTTCAATATTTAGTAAATGGCTTTAGTAGGTCGGTTTTATTGAACTAACAGCTAATGTAGAGGACAAAGGGACACTGGACAGATGGACAGGTTGGACTTGAACCTGTTGGTGGTCATTAATACAAATATCTGAGTTGAAAGTGTTTGGTTGGTCAAACGTCCCACTGATCTGAGTCTGTTCCATCTGTTCTTGTCCTGGTTGAAGTAAAACTGAGATTCACTAAAGTAGAGAAATACAGGAATCAAATAAAAGGGAAAAGGAGGAAACGTCTGAATATGACTAATGTGAATAAATGAGGCTCAATAATAGTAACAATGGTATTAAATATCAACATTTCTTAGATGTGTGTCAATGACTAGGAACCATTTTATAGAACCTATAATCCAATTTTATAGAACCATATATATACTATGCACATAATATGTACAAAATGACATAATGCATATGATTGTGTTTTCAGTTCAGTTGGTGTTCTGATGAACCTGATTGGCTTTAAAAGTATAAATAAAACCATCTGTGTATCGAATTCTAAACCTAGTGATAAAAACCTGCACGTTCATAAAGAACCAGGTAAACATAGGAGAACATATGGATAAATGTGGCATCATTGTGTGATTAAATTTAAAGGCTGACAAATATAAAAAGCTGAAAATCACATAAAACATCCAGACTCAGGTGTTGAAACTGTGTCTGATGTCAGTGTTTGGCAGAGTGTTGGCGGAGGGGCGGAGTCGTAGACATTTTTAACTAGTTTGACTGGTTAAAAAAAAACTTGAAATGAAACAGTCACATTGAGGTGTTAAGACCAGTCCTGGATCAGGTCTGAACCTGGTCCCTTCCAGTCCTGTGGTTCTTGGCTGGTTCTCCTCCGGTGTGGATTGGTGTCACCTGAACAGTGCTGGCCTCTGACTGGCTCCTGACCACCTGACTCCGCCCCTCTGTGTGTCCACAGTCCCAGGAGGGGAGGCGGGCAGCCACAGAGGGGTCATAGGGGTCAAAGGGCAGGGCTAGCAGTGGCAAAGGGCAGAGGTCAGGGTCCTGCGGGGTCCCGGGCCCCAGTCTCACTGAGTGCCAGAGGAGGCGGAGCCAGGAGGGGCCGGCCCCCGTCCCGCCCCTCGTCCCTGTCCAGGTGAGTCCTCAGGTGGGTGGAGTCTATACTAACTTTCACCCTGTTCCCACTGACACAGTCGACCTTTGACCTTCACTTCCTAACTCTTCCTACGGTGGTGGTGAGTCCGATTCAAACGTCTCATCGTGTTTTTAATGTCAGATCATCAGGTGAGTCTTTATTTGACTGAAGTTTAGACTCATGAACATTATTATGTTCAAACCAAACACAAAAAACACAAAACTGTGGATTTACGTCAGGAAGCGAGTTAGAACCTGTTCATTTATCCATTGTCTGTGGAAACGGAACATGAGCTGCTTTAGTCACATGACATGAATCTTATCAAACAGGAAATGAAACACAAAACACTGACAGAACTGAAGTGAGAGAGTAATAAATGTAGATTCAGTCCATATTTAAATGGGTCCAAAGGAAAACATTCCAGGTTCGATTTACTGGAACATTTACTGATGGACTCGAACCAGGAAATCTGTGGAATAAACGCATTAAACTGAGCAAAAATGAAGAAAATCAACAAGACGATGAAACGACAATGAAAACAATAATCGACAAAATGAAGACAATAATGAAAGAGATGATCGTCAAACCAACTGACACGTGGAATAAAACTTTAAACCATCAGATAAACAGAACTTAGAAGGAAGATTGAACACATTTAATCTGATCCATTAGAATAAACTAGATCATCAGAAGTCGATCAGAACAAATCAAACATCCAAGGGTTACTGCAGGATTAGATCTGACAGATATGATGATGTCACTGGGGGCGTGTTGTGTCTCCATGGTTACTGTTGGAGGTCCTGACTGTGTCTGGTTTTTCTCTAAGGGGGGGCGGAGTCAGTGTTGTGCCAAGAGTCGGAGGTCATCTTCACTCCTCCTCAGAGGATGAGCATTTCTCCTCTGCGCTCCTCCCTCGCCTCCCCGTTAGCCCCGCACACGGAGGCTCCGCCCACTCTGACTCTCTCAGGTCATTGCCTGAGGAGGCGAGTTCGGCCGGGTCCAGCTTTGTGGGTCTGCGGGTCGTCGCCAAGTGGTCGTCCAACGGGTACTTCTACTCCGGACGTATCATCAAGGATGCCGGTGAGGGGCGGTTTAGGCTGCGGTTCGATGATGGCTACGAGTGTGAGGTGGCGGGAAAAGACATCCTACTATGTGACCCCATCCCCCTGGAGACGGAAGTGACGGCACTGCTGGAGGATGAATACTTCAGCACAGGTGAGCAGGGGGAGGGGCTAGAAACAGGTGGGCCCGTGCAGGTAATGGGTGTGGCTCCAAGTGTGAGTAGGAGGTGTGGCTCTAGGCGTCTGGTCTGTGTTTGTGGCGTCCAGGTGTGGTGAAGGGCCATAAGACTGAGGGCCAGGACCTGTTCTACCACGTGGAGCGAGGAGACCAGAGGCAGTGGTACAACCGGACCTCCGTCATCCTGTCTCTGGACCAGGGGAACCGGCTCCGTGAGCAGCATAGCCTCGGACCCTACGAACCTGCCACGCCACTCGCCAAGGCATCCGACATCAGCCTGGGTTAGACATGAAGTCACATGACACCTGACATGGTATGATGTGGTGATGTCATTGAGTTTCTGATGTTCTCGCCATGATCTCCTCAGATAACTTGGTGGAGGGGAAGAGGCGGCGCAGAGGAGCTCCAGACACGCCCACCCGGACCTCCTCCTCATCCTCCAGCCCCAGGACCCCCGGACCCTCCGGAAAGAGGAGGCTGATGAGTCCGGAGGCCAACAGGATGGGCCAGTCCCCGCCCAAGAGAGGACGGCGAGGAGGAAACCGATCTGGTACGAAGGGAGCGCCCACCCTGTGACCAGACGGAGGTGGAATGGGTGTGGTTTATCCGGGTTTTAGGAAAAGACTGATTAGATGTAAAAATGTTTCAATGGTGTTTCAGATGAAACTGTTTCAGGGTTTTCTGTGATTTTACTTCATTTGTCGTTTTTAAACGGTTTCTTCAATGTAATGTGTGAATTTTAACAAATGATCAGTTGTTTCGTGTTTTATATGTTTTAACTGTTAAACTTTTGATTAAATGATCTGTGTGAATATTAGACATTAATGTTTAATTCGATTGGTTGGTGTTTGTAATGCTGACCTTTGACCTCCCGGTGACCTGTGTGCATCTGCTGCGTTGGCTGAGGCTGAACTGGTAATGTTGACCTTTGACCTGGTGGTGGGTCACGGTGGGGGTTTTGGGTGGTCTGTGTTTCTGTCCTCTAACGTGTCTGTCCATCCACAGCCCAGCGTCTTGGCGTCTGTAACACTTCGGGCAGTGGGACGGACGGTGCTGGCCCGTCACATGACCCGGCCGACACCCACGGTCCGCTGCCGCCCAACGCGTCCCTGTTCATGGGCTTTGCCTTCATGTTGACGGCGTCGTCAGAGACCGATCGGCTGACGAACCGGCCAAGCAGCGACAGCGACGAGGCTGAAGACGGTGAGGGGGACAAGGGATGGCGTTTCCACGGTCTGTCCGGTGGCATTCAGACTCTAAACCTTTGTCCTGTTTTGATAGATTACGTCCAGACCGGACCGTACAATAAAACGTACACAGAGGCTCAGCTTCAGGCAGGAGGAGGCTTCGTCCTGCCTGACTTCAACGAAGAGCAGGTGAGTCACATGACCCGGCCAGTACGGTTAAAGGGTTAACGACAGGAAGACCTGAGGGTCCAAGATGACAGTGTGTTATAGATGCAATACCGCCGACAGCCACCGGAGGCTGCTGAAACCCTGACGACCTTTAGGTCCACTGTCCGTCTGGTTTTTGAATCTCCTTAGTTGATGTTTCCTCCGTTAATTAGATCTCTGGTCCAACTAGACCTTTGATTGACAGCTCAGTGTCCTTCAGAGGTTCTCTTTATTATTTCACCGGCTCTATTTAATAAGATGTAAAATAATGTCATTACACAGTGTGATGGTTTGTTTTCAGTGTCAGTGAGCTAGCATTAGCATTAGCCCACCTCTAACAATAATAGGCTAATAATATTATTTACAGATGCTTTACAAGGCACTGTTAAAACGGCAAAAAGGAAAAACAACATCATTACGTGTGGAAACCAAGTTAACATAGTATGTGAGAGAAAAGACTTTTATAGCCTCACCCCCTTTTTGTCCAAATACGGGCATTTCTGGTTCCATAAACACAGGGTTGTGAACTCGCAGGGGGTGTCACACTGGGTCAAACCCACCCCATGTTTGGGAACTGGCCACGCCCACATACACATCATGTGACTTTGTGGCTGAAGACCTCAGGTTTGCAGGATAAGTTTAGAAGGTGATATATAAACAAAGTATCTGCATCATGAAGTGTATTGACCAACATATGGGGTCATGTGACTGACTGCCCTGTGGTGCACCTGTCGTCTGTTCTCAGTGTAAAGCGGCCTATCAGAGCCTCCTGATAGCGGACCAGCACTGCCGGACCAGGAAGTACCTGCTGTGCGTGGCGAGCGGCGTCCCCTGCGTCTCACACATGTGGGTTCGAGACTGTTGTAAAGAAAACAAGCTGCTTAACTACAGGAACTACCTGCTGCCAGCGGGGGCGGGGCCCGACGGCGCCATCGTGGAGTGGTACGGCACTGACTCGGTCCTTTAAATGAAACATTGTGGAATTGATCCGACTTTAATGAGACACCGTGTGTTTCCCATCAGGCATCCGCGCAGCAGCCCCTTCAAGGCCCTGAAGGTCCTGCTGGTCTTCCAGAAACCACCAGAGCTCTGGGCGCAGCTCATTGCCTTAGGGGGCGGAGCCACGGTCCGACAGCTGCACCCCGACAAGGACGGATCAGGTACGGACTCAGGAGACCCTGGACCTGGTCTGGTATCAGGGCCAGGAAAGTGATCATAAATGAGCTTTAAGGACAATTAAATGGAACTGAGTGATAATGTTTAAGGAGAACAGACGAGAACAGGTTCTGAGGAAAATGACTTTTCTACACATCCGATCTGTAGCAGGTGAATGTCCGTATATAACATAATAGTATTTACATGTGGAGGGTCAGTCATTACAGACTCGTCATCGTCGTGTTGCCGTGGTTCCTTCTGTTTTCGTTCATGATCGTGACTCAGCTTCAGGGAAACTTTATTTGCTCTGAAGACAACGTTGAATCTTTTTTTTCCAGACCTTCCATCTGGAAAGTTTGACGTAGTGGTAACGGACGCCGCCTGTCCGCCGTCGCTGGAGATGGCGGTGACATCACAGGAAGTGCCGTTGGTGTCTCCTGAGTGGCTGATCCAGAGTCTGATCTGTGGCGAGCGTTTGGGTTTCCACAGCAGGCCTCAGTACCGCCACGACTTCACCTCGTAGGTGGAGCCTGGGCGTGGCCGTGGTGCATGCTCTGCTGTACATATGACCTGTCTGTTTTTATCTCTTAATAAACAATACGTCGGGCTCATTTGTACCTTCACTGCCTTTATTTTCATGCAGAACATGCGAGTATTTACAGTTTGTACAAGTAAAGAAACAGAATCTTCCCATGAAACGGTTCCAAACCACACCCCCTCAGATGAAGAACAGCAACGGTGCAGTTCTGTCGGGTTCTCCTTCATACTTCTGCTCGTTTCAAACACTGAAAAGAAACAAGAGAATTGACCTTAAATACCTGACAGTCATGGAAACCGAAGATGTCTGAGCGGCACCAACACAAACTGGTTTATTTTATTATCTGACACTTTTCTGTTTAGACCCAATAATAAAAGTTAAATATAAACATTTACCCCAGAATAGACCTAATGATGACCTCAGATAAACGCAAAAACATGCTCCTGCTCTGAGCCATCCCATAATTAATGAATTGATCATCAAATATTGGGTCCATAAATAGGACCCAAATATGGACATTAAATGTGCCTAGGTGTCAGTGCATTAAATGTGTAAACGTGTATAAATGGTCTTCTATAGAATAAATAAAGACACTGTGTTAAATGTGTCGATCCTACTGGTTTTTCATCCAACTCTGTCTCATTCCAGGTTTGGTGTGGAAACCATCGTGTCCACTGATGTTACACGTGGAACCTGAACATTTAAACACTAATAAATCACTGATTTTACAACAGCGGTCATTTTCAATTTTCAACACACTGCCTTGAATATTTTGTTCGATTCCCAAAATGCACCTGTCACAGAAGTGTGTAATTTTTGGGTTCTTTTCCCTCGGTTCCGTTGGGGTAATCGTTCCTGCAGAACCATCGGTGCACTGATGGAATACTGACTGGTCCTAATTTCAGGGAAAACTGTGACATCACTGAGTTGAGTCTGAAAACTCTTAACCCTAAACTAGGGGTCACCTGACCGTCATCGTTCTGCAGAGTTTAGAGGCGTATCATTAGTCAGGCGTGGAGAGAGACACGCCTAAAACCTGCAGGACAGTGGTTCTGGGACCAGGGCTGGTGACCCCTGCCCTAAAACTAACCCTAAACTGAACCTGAACCGCTAAGTATTTCACACAGTGTGAACAAACACGAGGACAGCTTATGATGCGTACAGATTAGAAGTGGTGTTCATCAACACTCAGGAGAACAGGGTTCAGGACCAGACGCTGCTTTTATGGGTTTTTTGTTTTTGGTGCCGTACCTGCCCGGCGTTCCTCCGGCCTGTGTGTAGTTTGTGTGTAGTTTTGTGTACCTGCCCAGCGTTCCTCCGGCCTGTGTGTAGTTTGTGTGTAGTTTTGTGTACCTGCCCAGCGTTCCTCCGGCCTGTGTGTAGTACTTGTTGTAGTCGAGTCTGAGCAGCAGCTGAGCCAGGTCTGAGTTGATCTGATGGTTCCTCACACTCGACAGAATCTTAAACAATAGAGATGACTGACGACGGAAACCCTGAAACAGAACAAACACAGACAGGTTCTGCTCAGACCGGGATGTCGGACCGTGACGCGTCCACGTGTTCCGACATCAGGCGCCATCGCTGACCTTGACCAGGATGTCGAGCTGCGCTGCCCCCCGCTCGTCCAGCGACGCCACCGTCTGGCTGACCAGAGAACAGAAGGTCTGACACAGCTCCAGGATCTCATTCAGGCAGTGGAACACCTGAGAACAGAGTATGGGTCAGCCGAGGTCAGAACTGTGAGCTGAAGAACATACGCGTCTGACCGAACGGTACCGGTTTGAGCAGGATGAAGGACTGGGCCAAAAGGTTACTCAGGAAGTGGTCGTGGGCCAATCGGATGCTCTCAAAGTCTCTGGTGGAGTTGATCTGCTGAAGGAGCTGAGAGAACTGAGACTCCAACACGTCCACCTGAGGACGAAGACAAACACCAGGTGAACCTGGATCCAGTTTTATGTTCTGTTGTTTCTGTCCCTGATGATGATCAATGGATCACATTCATTTATGTGAGTTTCATTACGAACTGAACAAGAACGTAGAACCACATGGTAGTACTGTGTACCACATCTCAGCCACAGGTAGTACTGTGGTGCGTTCAAGGTCCTAACTGTAGGAACGATTGTGGTGCGTTCAAGGTCCTACCTGTAGGTAGTACTGCAGGTTGTCGATCAGAAAGGCCATGTGGTTGCGGAGTCTCCACTTGATGGCGTCTGTCTGGCTGGATTTGAGGTGTTTCCTCTGCATCTGCAGAGCCCAGCAGTGCTGCAGCTGAGACTGGACTCTCCGAACACTCAGCAGGTACCTGAATACAACATTGTACCTGAGGGAGGCACAGGGGGGGCAACAGCAGGGGCAGTTGAGGTGGGCAGAACTGAGTACAGACAGACTGTTTACCATGTGAACGTGGCGGGTACAGACTTCTCCAGGACAGCTGGAGTGAACAGGATGTGCAGAGGCCACTGGACTTTGTAGGTGAGGCCGAGAGCCGCCCAGCCGGTGGGCGGGATTTCTCGAGGCGAGGAGTCCTGAGGGGGTGTGGCTCCATCTCTGGGGCCAATCGCATCTAGAAACATACACTTGTTCAATAAATGAGTGTTCCACAATGAGGATGGGTAACCAATACGGCGTGGCAGTGTCACCTTTGCTGTCTTTGCCCTGATAGTCGACTGTCAGGTGCAGCAGAGGCAGCAGGTTATCGTCGTCCAGCAGAACTTTGTGAGCCGCCTGTTGAAACGCCACGTTAACGTCTGAGGATGACAAAACAAGAACAAAACCATCTAATGTTCTGAAACATGTAAAACTAAAACGTTCTGTGGCTTTAAATCCTTAAACATGCTTTTCTGTATCGGTTCCCCAACCCGATACCTGACCCGGTACATGTACTGGTACCCGACCCAGTACCTGACTCACCATGCTCTGTGACGGCCGTTGGCGGCGTCTTCAGCATGTGCTGTGCGAGGTCGATGAAAACCTGGTAGAGCTCGCCACGACCCAGCAAGTAGAAGTCCTTAATGATCTGAGAGAGGACAGGCAGAGGTCAGAGGTCAGAGCAACGGGTCAGGTCCAGAAGAAGTGACGACACAAACCTTGAGCTGTTCCAGAAGGTCCGACTCCTCCACCATCAGCGTCCACAGATGCTGAAACCAGACGAACACATTCAGACATTTGGATGAAAACCTTCATGTTGATGAGAGTTTGTCCAGTTCTAAAGTTCTGCTGGGTTCTGTGGTAAACTGGGTCTCACCTCTGCTACGGTGCTCCTGATGTGGTCGATGAGGTTTTCGAAGTCCACCAGACTGAACAGAGGCTGCTGTTTGAGTCGGTGCAGCTCGGCGGCAAACAGGTCCTCCTGGTGTTTGAGGATGGAACCTGAAACCGACGTCACATTTAATGAAACGAACACAAACACGTGTTCTGAAGGTACCGCACACTTTGGGCTGTACCAGCTCTGGACGGGCTGTGGTTGTGGTTCTCAAACATCTGGACCGATTCTCCCACAAACAGGATCTTCTCTGCGACCCTGATGGGGATGTACGACGGCAACATCTCGGTCCGCAGGGAGAACTGCTGCAGCGATGGCGCCAGCATGTTCTCCTCCTCGATCAGCCTCTAGAACCCAACATAAAGCAAACGGGTCAGGGGGAACCGGCCCGGTCTAGAGCCACAGCCAGGTCTGATGCCTCACCAGGTCCTGAAGCTCTCGCAGCTGTTTCCCGCTCAGTCCTCCTAAGCCTAGGTCCTCCTCCTCCTCCTCCTGATTGGCTGCTGCTCCTCCTGCACTCGGACCCTGTTTCACAAAGAACTCCTCACTCTGGTCCAGGAGTAAACCATGAAGCATCCAGGCCGCCAGCTGTTTGTACATGACACCATGACAGACCGCCAGGACCCTGAAACACAGACCAGGACCCTGAAACATACAGGACCAGGACCCTGACATACAGGACCAGCCCGGTGTTTCCTTCTGGCTCCGCCCCCAGGCTGACGAACTTACTTCTCCAGAGCCGTGCGAACAGGTGGAAGTCCTCCACAGCTGTGTTTATAAACGGTCTCCAGGATTTGACAGCCGTGGATCTGAAACACAAAGGGTTCATTGGTCAGGAACATAGAACTGGACACACAGCTGACTTCCCATCATGCTTTTCAGCTGGCAGAACTAAGACCCCAACTGGTAAAGATGGTGCCGTTCACCTTCTGAGCCTTTATGGTCTCCACCACCACCATCACAGACGGAAACAGCAGCTGGAACTGGACACAGAAACAGCACGTGATGGAAATGTTCTAAGATACGTTCATGGAACAGCTGAGGCCAGTCCATACCTGATCCAGTTTATAGTTGACATGGGAGATGGTCAGATGTGGGTCACAGAGGAACTGGAACAGATGGGAACAGGGGTTTAGTGCAGACACACACACACACAGGTCCAACAGCATCTGTCTGTCTGTACCTCCTGCTCTAGGTCCAACAGTGTCTGTCTGTACGGCTGCAGGGTTGAGTCCAGTCCGGTGCAGAAGGCTCTCAGGTAGATCCCATGGAGTCCAGTCTGATTGGGCTGAGACGTGTGGTGCTCCTGAAGGACAAGTTAAAGCTGTTACATTCCCTGTGGACTCAAACTGTCCAAATGTGTCCTCAGAGACAGGGTTCTGTGGTACCATGTGGGTTCTGCTACTCACCTGTTGGTGAACGTGTCCCGTATGCTGCTCGATGAACTCAGTGAAGCGGATGTAGTCTGATCCCAGTTTACACAGTCTGTTCAGGACACTGGTCTCACTGGGATGGAGGAAGGGCAGGTCCTGGGACACCTACAGACACGACACCGGTGGATCAGACGTCCAACCTGTCCAGCTCACACCAAACATCCCATCAGAAGTACATCCATACTTCATTTGGGTCTGTTTCTATGTCCCTACTTTATTTTCCTGTAAATTAATCCTAAATTATTCTTCCAACAGCGTATACTTGTGTGTTTATCTATGAGACTTTAATAATCACAAAAATCTCATCTTTTTGACTCAGTTTCCTGAAATTAAATCAAACAAGTCATGCGGTTTTATTGGTTTGTACATTCTTCCTGCTTTTTGTTACATTCATTCAAAAAATCTGACAGATCCCTAGTGGTCCAGACCCAGAAGTAATATGATTGGACAGAACCTTTGAATATTCATATACTGTTTAAAAATTAGTTCAACAGATTCAGACCGAAAATATCAGTCATACAAAAATAAATATTATTATTAAACGTAATGGTGCATTTATAGATATGACTGTGAACAAATTATTATTATAATTAATACTGCATTTACATATGCGTGTGAACAAATTATTATTATAGTTAATAGTACATTTACATACATGAGTGTGAACAAATATTATTATTATTATTATTATAGTTAATAGTATATTTACATATGAGTCCGTTTTAGGGTTAATTTTATATTTTGATATTGAAATTAGAAACCTTAACAACAATTATTATTATTATACACTGATGTTGACTGTGACCAAAGTATGTGTTGACATTATTATATGAGGACAATCTGGGACAAATGTTGGACCAATAAACAGCACAAACATCAATTATTAACGACAACATTCAAGCATCGTTATAAAAAAAAAAACACATTAATTGTGTCAAAGTCTGAATGGTTCAGAACCATCACCGTCATTTTAGCTTTAACTACCTGCAGTCCGGTCCGTTTGTTCCAGGTGAAAATAGTTCCCGGATATCCGCTCAGAGCCAGCAGTAACTCGTGAATCATCCTGTAGCTTTTATTATATTTTTTATATAAATATTACATCAAATATAATCGTTCTTTAAGATAAATTAAGCAATAATCTCCCACCCAAATAAACCGCCTCCACCGCGGCAGTCTGACGTCGCATGTTTATGACATCACACATCCGCTAATCCTCCTGGGATTTGTAGGCTTATTGGTTTAGACGTTTTTTACCGCCACCTGGTGAACAGACTTTAAATCCTCTCATATTCCAGTAAATAGAAAAGGATTTTTCAAAGAAGATTCGCTCGAATAATACTGTTTTCAAGGCAAATTAATTTAATATCAAGTTAAAAATAACTTTCCAGAGGTTTTATTCATGTCAGACTCTATTTTCCTTAAATGTTATTTCTGTTCACACAACCATTGAATATCAAAGAATGAACATACCAAATCTAAAATTAGCAGATCTTCATTCACAAATGACTAAAACAAGTAACTAGGGCAAGATATAATTGATATCACAATGGATAGCGTTATTATTTGTTATTTTTAAATATTTCATGTCTTTTACCTCATGGATTCATCTACAGATTTGTTAACTAATCATTTGTATTACTTTGTATCAAGTTTTTTTAAATTATAATTTAGTTAGATTTTTAGTTTTTTTTACACTAATTAGGATACACTTTTTTATTGACTGTTTCATTAGTTTAGTTCATTTTTGACATAACGAGTTATCTGTGGATTTGATATTTCAGATGTGGAAAAAAATCTGAAAGAAGGAAAGGAAAAGGTAAGGAAAAAACAACACAGCAAACTAGAAACGGGGGGCATAAGTAGTCCTGTTAGGATGATTATGGGAATTGTAGTTCTTTTGACCAAGCGGAAGTAACTGTCCGTTCGTCACTTCCGGGACATGGAGCTAACCTGGCTCTGAGCGGATCCGGTGAAGTGTCGTTTTCTGGAAGAAGTCGGTTAAACTCGGACTTTCCGTGAGCCGTGTTCGGACTGTTGGCCCCGGTTCGGTTCCTTTCAGCACTGTTACCCGTCAAACCGGTTCGTGGTGTCGCTAACGCTCCGTAAACATTGGCGTGTTTTCGATTCAGGTACCGGAACACCTGTAGGCTCCGTGTTTCCACCACCGTACGCCAGGTTCTCCGCCCCCTCTGTTGGCCCGCTGGAAGACCGGACCCGGAACCGTTCCGCCGGCGTCTGCTCCGTGAATGAGCTGCTGTGTGGTTCGGGGATGGCGGAGGAGAGGAGCGGAGCAGACCTGGTTTCAGAGTACCTGACCCAGAACCGGCACCTGGCGGACTGGGTGGAGTCTCACCGGGGCTACGGAGAGACCAACAAGCAGTGGACCGCCCGGAGGGAGTTCATCCTCCGGAACATGGAGGCGTTCCCCACCGTGCAGCCCGGTAGCCCGAGCCCGGACCTGGACCGGCTCCTGTCCCTGTCCACGGCCTGGACCAACCACGTCTTCCTGGGATGCAGGTAAGAAGCCTGTCACGGTATCCGCGGTACTGCAGTAGAAGTACTAAAGTACAAGTAGCCTACTGTGTGTACGTGAGGTCAAAGGTCAGGAGACTAACCACGGTATTCGGTCCCAGATACCCTCAGGTTGTGATGGACAAGATCCAGGAGTTGGGGGAGGGTATCGAGGTCCAGGACGCTCCGGTTCGAACCACACGGGACCAGCTCATGGGGGGCGGAGCCAAGAGGAGTAGCACCACACCTGGTGAGTCTGGACGGCCATGGGGTGTGTGTGTGTTGAGGGGGGGCTATTTAATGAGGACTAGAACCATCCAACATGTGTCATATTATAAACAAACACATGCCGTTAAGTTTCAGTGTTTGTGGCATTAAAGGGTTAAATATTTTGGTTCTTATTCTAATGTTGAGTCTGATTTTACATGTTACTATTAACTGTCATTAGTTACATGGTTTTACTGTTTATCTATAGATGCACATCAATCGATCATCTTTAATCAGTATATTCTGCTCCTTTTTAAAGTTGGATCATTTGCGACATAAAAGAGTTTGTGTGATGCTTTAACTCATTTTAATATTAAGTTAAATAAAATAAATATTTTCTGTCATTAATTATGTTTTGATTGTTAAATGTTGTCATTTCATCTTTATTTAACCAAATAAAATCTCTTTGAAATCCACATCTTCTTAATAAGGGCGACCTGACTCAGAGGTCAAAGGTCAGCAGGAGACACCTTGACAAAAACAAGTTAAAGATAACAATAAATTAAACAATAAAAAGCTGTAATTTAGTCATAACAAAATAATTAATATTGTATTTAATTAGGGCTGGGAATATTAACGCGTTAATCGTGATTAGATTCATGTAAATTGTGATTGCAATTTTTTTTTTTTTTATCGCGATCAGTGTTTGCCAGCATTTTCCGCACTTCTCCCTTCCACATGCAGATCCTCTGGTTGTATTAATTAAACTCATTGTCGGTTAAACGCACTATTTCAAGTTTGCTTGTCTTTGGTCCGTCTATGCATCCGTAGGCAGCTCGAGCGGAAGCTTTCTTGTGTTCATTTATTTACAATTTCTCAAAGTAGCCAGTCACTCATTCTTAATACATGTTTTTCTTTCTCTACAATCTTTTTAAAATAAAAAAGCCCAAAAGGTAAATTCTGCCTTTGTCTCTGTCTTCATTTTATTCCAATTCAAAGCCGCACCATGTAGCATTTTCAACTTAATTAATCTCCCTCAGGAGTCTACCAAT
>JAPSES010000001.1:23009955-23021202 GCA_029822895.1 Maxillicosta whitleyi
ACACACATATATACTTTTGCACTTTAGTTGCAATGGTATGGAAGCTGAGAACGGCTGTGGATTTACATTTTATTTTATGGCCATTATCTTGTTATATCAAGAGATAACAAAGATTGTTTTCTCACGATAAAGAATTAATTTATTTCATAATCTTGAGAAAACAAATTCAGATGCGAGCAGGTAGGACATCCTACACGTCACAGCCTTCTGGAACTGCTGCTGATATATCCTGTACAGAGCAAAACACACATTAAACAATGACTTACCGCTAAGTTACTACGAGGAAACCAATTTTATCTCCCGATAACAAATTAATTCATTTGTTTTGTTGACATAACAATCATAAAACAATATGAAGATCCCCGGCCGTTCTTGGCTACAGTGAATCTGCAAAAGCATAAGGTTTAGTAACAGGCATCAATCAAGTGGGTCAAACTAGTGCAATACTACTATAATAATCCCGAAATAATGCCAACTACATTTTTTTTTGTCTAGATCTGAGTGCAAAAAAAGTAATAATATTTAATTTAGAAACTATGCTTCCAAAAATATTTTAACATAAATACAAACATTTCTTAAGAAAAATAAGTGGAATTTTAACAACATAATGCCACAGCTCATCATTTACACATACATTACAATTTACAGATTTCAGATCTACAAAAACATCTACTAACACATGATTATTCCACTTACTTTTCTTAAGTTATTCCAGGTTGTTCATATGCTGTTGGCCAAAAAGTTGGAATAATTTAGCTTTCTCTTTTTTCTTTCTTTTTTTATTCCAATTTATACATCAGTAATAGCCTTTGATCAGGTGTAATGATTACATACACAGTCATATCTACACAAAATACATCATCAAACGTGGTCACAATCACTGTCACAGTATATATTACACCTGTATTTTATTTTAGGATTGATAAAATGCAGAGGCCAAATTTCACTTTGGGCACAATAAAGTGAGTTAATGTTGAATATTTTTTAACCTTTTCGAAGCTGTGAATGTCTTTGTTCTGTCTGTACATTGTCTAGTCACTTTTTTCTTAATTTCTAACAATCAACAGAAACATAACCTCTTGGGGCATGCAGTCATGGCTGCAGTGGTTAGACTCCTTGATTATTTAGTTTTAGTATTTAACTTTTTAAATTTTCTATTCAAGTTGTACTTTTGGTTATTAGATCTTTTGATGCACTTGGATACATCTTCAATGAAGTACCTTTGGTGATAAGGGGTATTGGGTCTTTCAATTTTATATCCCCTCACTCAGGTGATCTGAACAGGAGCAATCAATTCCCAGCCTGTGTCTTAGTGGCATTATCCCACTCTTTGTCCCTACTAAACCAGATCCATCTTCAGACCTTCTCTGTGGCTTCTGAGGCTTTACTCATGGCTTTCCTTTTCTGCACTCCAGTGACACCTAGGAGGCTGTAGACCATGCAAAATGATCTTCCTGTGAAGCTCCTGTTACCCACTTCAATGTGAAGTGTAGTGTTCATGAGTTTTTTGTTCCTTTTTTGCTTGCCTGCCTGTGTTCTGCTGCTCTGTCACCTTTCACCCAGTGACCTAATTACTGATCATGGCCACCTGATTGGGACAGCTGCTCCCAATCAGATGACCTCTATATATACTCAGCCTCATTCACCTGGGCTGTGTTCCAATATCCATACTTCCCACGAAGTACACTATCTGCACTTACTGAGTGCACTGATTTCAGCAGGTAAGTGTTGTTCCAAACCGTACACTTCGTGGTGCACTTACCGGAAATTACGTTCACTACTCCTGCCCAGCTCATCATTCCTCCAAAGATCATACCCGACTTTGCCAATATTTAACCCTTCATGCATCTCTACCTTGAAAATGAGTTCGCGCATAATGTCCAATCCTGATCCTCGAGGGCTGATATCCTGTATGTTTTAGATGTTTCGCTCTTTCAACACACCTGATTCAAATGATGACTGTCATAAAGCTCTGCAGAAGCCCGATAAAGACCTTCAGGTGTGCTGGAGTAAGCAGTAATAGTATGTCCATCATGCACCTTTTGTTTGTTGTTTACAGGCTTTAAAGTCTATTGTTGAGAAAGAAATTTACAGAGGTCAAAGAAAAGGAGGAAGTCCAGAAGGCCCCAGCTGTAAGTCTGACCGCAGACGTGGACTTCCATGAACATGGAGGCATATGTGTGTGTGACCTGTCACTACAACACAAGAACATACCCTTAACACAGTCATGCTAAGTGTTGGACATTTCCCAACCAGTCACACAGCTGACTAAAAATGAATAAAACACCTCCCCATCTCTGACCCAACTTCCCCAATTTCAATTAAAACCCAGTCTCACAAGCACTTCATGGAACTATTTAACCATAACAACAGCCACACACTAAAGTTATTTATTAATATATCACAATTGATATTTTGATATGCCATGAATGTTATTTTGTCAGTATACCATGATCAGGAGAGATTACGTTCTTCACTTAGCCTTACAATAACTCAAATGATAATTTTGGCATGATACTGGAATAATTGAAGTAATAGATCTACTGTCCTACATGCAACACACCAGCAGATGTCAGTGTTCTTAAATGAGCTGTTAAAGAGCACCTTCCACTAAAAACCACTTTGAGTAGCTCTTTTTACAATGTGGTGGCTCACAACAAGCAGTATATATGTACGCAGCACCCCAAGCCGTGAAATTCGACCTAAATGGGTTTATTTGTCATTGAAAGATTAACCTACAGAGAAACGAACAGCTCAGAGCATGCCAAAATTATGTACATCACAATGTCATAAGCCCCGCCCAGAGCCGTGTATGGTACGACCACAGGCTCATCCCAGAGGAAGAACAGCGGACAGAAGCTAGGTGATGCACTAGCATTAGCCTACCGTTCGGATACGCTCTTAGACAAATCGAAATTGGCTGTTCGCCTTCATCTTCATCCTTGTCTGATTCAGGGTCGCAGACGTATAGTATCTCTGAAGACATTTTATTAAATCCACAAACTTCACGGACTTTCCATCAACAGATCGCTTGCGGCACATACTCAGCTGGGTGTTTCCTTTCCTCTTCCTGTTTTTTTTTTTTTACCCCCTCCTTGTTTAAACCAATCAGAGGTGCCTTATTAACACGTAAAATGTTAATGAACGTAAATGTTTTTAACGTAAAAATGGGAGGACTTTTTTTTTTTTTTACATTTTTATCACATTTCTTATTTTCCATCTGTTGTAATAGTTATTTGTATGAATAAATAGATAGTTGGTCTGGCAAAACAAACAACAACAACAACAAAACATCTTTAAAAACAAATGGGTGGCATCTTTTCCCCATCTTTGCTGCCTACAGACTAGTCTAGTCGTATTTGCAAGTGTGTGTTTTACAAAAATAAAATAAAATACATAAAAATAGAAAGAAAATTATTGTAAAAGAGTGAAGTGTCTTGATGTTTCTGCTCATCTTTCCAGTTTGGAGTTCACATTAACAGGAGTGTGTGTTTTCCAAATAATAAATAAATAAGAAGGAAAACAAATGAAAGAAAGTGAAGTATCTTGCTGTTTTTTCCTCATCTTTACCGTCTATATTCCTGTCTCCGGAGATGCGTGTTTTGCAAGAGTCTAAAGTTAATCTTTGAGTGAAACATACTAAAACTGGTTTCCAAATAATCTTCTAACCGCCAGACCTCTCACAACTGTTTTGTCGACCAATCGCTGCCCAGTATGGTGTGACGTCATTGCGTATGTCTGCGCGTGGCTGCTCTGGGAGTGTTTAGAGTGTTATTCACTGACCAGACTGATAAGGAAGCCCTACCCGTTGTACTGTGTTATATCAGGGAACAGCAGCATGGTTGAGGCTCTGATGTAAAAGAAGCGCCAGGTGATTCCGACACTGATACTCAGGAACCGAACAATTGACAAGAGGAAGGTGAGTGACCATGAACATCACACAATGACTCCACGTCAGCTTTCACCTGTTTAATACAATTTCACAACTGATACTTTGGGGATTTTACTGCCGAATTCAATAGTTTGCCTCACTGCCTTTCCATGTAGCATAAACATACAGCTGATAACTGAAAACTACTACAGTTCCTTCGATAATAAAGTTATGCGACACATTTGAAACCGTTTTCTGAAGAACAATGACCGTTTGAACCGACAACTATTTGTCTCATTCCTTTCAGTTGGTATCGCAGGAAAAACAGTGGACATATTTGGTAGGTCCAGCACAATATTCATTCAGACAGAACTTCTATCCCAATCTGTATACTGGTCTCAAATATTACCAGAATGGCCCCAAAACGTGTTTTTGTAAGGATACACATGCACAGAATTTACTTATAAACATAATTTTAATGAAACACACAAAGTGTATGTATATAAGAGCCAAATGTGCATCCTAAAGGAGGCATTTTTACACCCCTGCATTTGTTGGATAGTTGTCACCATTTGTTATTCATCGTGAAAAGAATATAACTATGCATGTTCTCCTCTTGTATCAGGACATGTGGCTGCCTATGATTGGATTCACAGCCCTGCCCCACCTTGGAGGGCTCTATGGGGGCTACATCACACGCAAAGAGGTGAAGACATGGTATCCAACTCTGCAGAAACCATCATGGCGGCCACCGAATGCAGCATTCCCAATAGTGTGGACCTGCCTGTATACTGGCATGGGGTAAGCACCATCATGAGTCCGACGCCTGTTGCTAGCATTTGATTAACATTTCCAACAGTCTGTCTCTTTCATCCTTATTCATCTGATCCTTTTCCTGCAGATATGGCTCCTACCTGGTGTGGAAAGAACTTGGAGGTTTTACTGAAGATGCTGTGGTCCCACTGGGTCTATATGGCCTACAACTAGCTCTGAACTGGGCCTGGACTCCGATCTTCTTTGGTGCACACAAACTGAAATGGGTGAGCAATTTGTTTTTTACTTGCCGGAAATGAAGGAAGTAGGATATGCCACAGTGTATCATCAACACTTTCTTTTAAATGTAGGCACTGATGGAGATAGTTCTTCTCACTGGGACTGTCGGAGCCACCATGGTATCCTGGTATTCCATCAGCCGCACAGCCACTCTGCTCATGGCGCCCTACCTGTCATGGCTGTGCCTTGCCACCTCTCTCAACTACTGCATATGGAGGGATAATTCTGAGGAAAAAGAGGAGTAAAAGGCAGCTCTTTTAAGTTTAATCAGCTACTTCAATCTTGAAAAGCATCTTGATAAGTGCATTAGAATTCTTGATATATACCACTCAGATCTTTCCATAAAACTGCACAAATATGTTTTTGTTTCTACAGTTTCACCGCTTAGTTTGAGTTTTAGAAGCAATATTAAATTCATCAAAGGCTAGTTAACATCTGTACACAGTATATATTACATTGTATAGAACCAAAACAGGTAATTTAGATAATTTTATGGGTAATCCATCAGTTTATGCTTCTCCACAGCACCAGTGCTACCATCAAATTACACATACATACAACCTCTTTATTGTCAGACAAGATAAGCCAGTATATATTGGATGAAGAATGTAATCAGTCTGTCAATACTTTTTCATGTAAATTAATTAACTGCTGTTTGAGTTTTTGGAATTTGTGCTTTCATAATGTAAAATTGCATTTGTCTGTTTTTAAACAAAGACATTTTTCTCTTTGTATGATTATATTGTAGTTTCTGCCATGACAATAAAAAAAAATAAAAAAAACTCATTGAACTGGTGTTATTTCCTCACCATGTAACATTTCGTATACAAAATTATTTGGCACACTTGTTTTATTGGTCCTTAATTTACCATCCAATGTCAAACTGGTAACACACTGAAGGAACTTTATTCATTTTTGTGTAGCATCCCCCCCCCTTTTTTTTTTCCATCTTTATCACCAAAGATACAGTCCACACAACTCAAATCTTTTCCTTTCAGCTTTTCCCTTCAGGGGTTGCCACAGTGAATCAATTACCTCCATCTAACTCTGTCTTCTACACCCTCTTCTCTCACACAGACTACCTTCATGTCCTCTTTCACTACGTCATAAACCTCCTCTTTGGTCTTCCTCCAGTTTCAGATTCTGCATCCTTCTAATATATTCACTATACAGGACAGGTCAGAACCATCTCAGCCTGGCCTCTGACTTTATCCCTAAAACCTAACCACACCACAGAATTCAAATGTGTGTGCTAAAAATAGTCTGAAGATTAACACAAATTTATGGAAAAAATGTGACCGTGCATCAAGATACCAATAAACATCTTTATTTCCATATACACAACAACATAAAAAGAACAATGCTATTTTTCAGGAGACTTTTCTGGAACATCTTCAGGTTTTGAGGAAAATCTCTGCATCAATGTCTTCCACAACCCTTTTTTTTGTTCATCCATCTGTGTCACACTTCCTGTAACAATAAAATCAAGTTAAGTGTAAACAAAACTTCGTTTCATGGTCAGAAAACATAGATATTGTGAACTCCATACCTGTCAAAAATACTTTGCATTCTTCCACTGTAACCCCAGTAAAGCTTGTGTCTCTTACACGGGGGAACTGTAATAGAAAGGCAACATAACCACACATTTCAATGGGAAGCATTTTCCATGGTAGAAAGTTAAGTAAATGGCTAAACTTTCAACCCCAAGGCTAAACCCTTCAATTTTAAGCCTTTTGACTTCCAAGTTATGTGTCCAGCATAATGAAACTGACTAAACAATTGCATGTCACTGATGTCATTACAAATAATGTTCTCAAGGGAAAAACATGACAGATACAGATATTGAGGTATCAAGTTCTACTCTTTACATTTTTACACAATTATCTGTACTTTATACTCTTTACATTTAAAGACAAAAATAGCCTTGTTACTCCTATTTAATTTCAGCTTGTTTTCATTCCGGCTTGTCACTGTTCAAAAAACAAAAAAAAAAAACAAAACAAAAAAACTATCCAGAGAAATTGAGCCATCCAGATGGAGTGAATTGTGATTGATTGTGGTTGGATGAGAAGTATTAAAATACATTCCATTTTGACAACCTATTGGTTTGTATACGATCTATCACACCTGACTTGTGTACATATATAGTTCTTTAATACATTTGAAGTGTACAGATTTTATGTTTTTAATCTATTTCTTGTATTTTACTCTTATTATTTATTTATTTATTTATTTTCCTGTACAGCATTTTGGTCCACTGTGGTTGTTTCAAAGTACTTTACAAATAAAGTTGGATTGGATTTGCGTTGTACTAAAATGCATTCATGTTCAATGGGTATATATGCAGCTGAAACAGGTAGCTTAGTACGTCCCAAATTTTTCAACATTAACATTTTAATATAACATTATAGTCATTATGGCCCTTAGACAAATGCTTTTTGGGGAGGTAGGGGAGTACATTATAGGCCCCTGTGGCACAGCCTAAGCTTTTGTCCTAAAAGTTATTAGTAATTAGTTTTGAAACAAGTACTTTTACTTGATAAAAAAGCTTGCGTTGATACAGAAGTCTTTTTGAACCATAATATCTATACATCTGAATTATGAATGTGAACACTTTTGACACCTCTGCAGATATATACTTTATTAGAATACAGTTTTCTGTGCATCCTCCAGCAAAAAAGTGCCTCTCAGCTTGGATATAGACTTGAGGCAAACAGTGCACTTACACTTTCAATATATTTCAATGTGTAAACAGTTTGGCTGGCACATGACAATATGCATGTGAATATATACTTACTTTCTGTTTGTATACGTTGCCATTGATGCGGGCCAAACTTTCGTATATCTGGTCACACTTTTCTGGATCTGAGATCTGTTGGAAAAAACAGTTTGTCATTAAGCTTGTAAATCACATAAAATGGAACCCTATATACTATTGTTAATTATTGCTATAATGTCTAAATAAAATGCGTAAAGTCCCAAATTTATGATGCAAGTCCCAACACCTATATTAAACTGTGATGAGGTGAAAGGTTAATTGACATACAAATGAACATTAAAATCTGTAGTGCTAATTTTGTAACACACCACAAGTTCCACAACTGCTTCAAATCAGTGTTGATTTAAGGTCTAAGTAGATTAATTTCACTACATATATAACTAAATATATCTACACGATGACCAGTCATAATAAGTAATAATATTATAGCCAAATGTATCAATTATCATTCAGGGCAATCAAGGTCGACTCTTCACGATTTATCCTTAGCTTAGCTTGGTTTGTTATGTAGCAGGACGTGTGTCATGTTAGCTAGTTAAGCTAACTACGTACCTGTGTGCTTTCACCCTCACGGAAAGCCGCGGCCACCCTTTGCCGAAGAAACGTCCCTAAATCTCGGCCCTTTTTGGACTCATCTCTCGGCCATTCCTCGCACAGCTTAAGGAACCGACGGTACCGAGTAGCTGACATTTTGGACAGGGACAGACAAACGGGTTTGAAGATTACTTGTGAGCTTTGGGCCTTATCGCTCGCCGTACTGGTGTTACATACTAACTATTCCCCGTTTCCTCTGCCCCTCATTGCGGCTGCTGTACTAACACCACACGTTAGCAAGATGAGCGCATCCAACGGGAAAAAAGCCTCCTCTCCGTCGTCTGGAGTGGTAGAGTGGATTAGTTCAGCTTGTCGCTTTGCAACAGACAGAAACGACTTCAGAAGGTGAGTTATGGTTGATGATTAAGCTTTAATGGGTTCGGAACAGTGTGGTCGTTAGCACGCTAGCTCATGTTAGCATACACTGCGTAAAGAGATTTGCCCTTGCCTCTCTCCAATCTGTGTGAATGTAAAGTGCCACCAGCACCGAGGACACAGATACTGGTCTACACGTAAGTGCAGATTGGTTCGTATCCAGTTTTGACCTGTGAGATGATGGAAGTAAACCACCTTTGATCAACAATGACGTCCATGGGAGTTTGATTGTACAATTAAAGTTTTATAAATGGTTACTAATGAGAAGAGTATGATCAAGTCCTCTGACGATTTGTGGACAAGACTTTGATTCCGCAATGGGGAAATTCAATTGTCTCAGCAATATTTACAGTAAAATGGGCAAGCGGAACAAAAATACATACTACCAAAATATGAAGAACATAAAAAAAATCCAAGTTATAACTTAATAGGGAAATATTTATAGCCTACTATTAATGTTTACAGCTGTTCTATATTTCATGCTGATGACCGTGTGTATTGACACTGTATATGATTTGCTTAACATGTTAAATATTTCTATTTTTTTCAGAAATCTTCTGGTCAACTTGGGTTTGTTTGCAGCAGGTGTTTGGGTTGCAAGAAATCTGTCTGATTTCGACCTAATGTCTCCTCAGCCTGTGACATAACC
Source organism: Maxillicosta whitleyi (assembly GCA_029822895.1). Lineage (NCBI taxonomy): Eukaryota > Metazoa > Chordata > Actinopteri > Perciformes > Neosebastidae > Maxillicosta > Maxillicosta whitleyi. The sequence continues at coordinate 23,019,277 of JAPSES010000001.1, forward strand.
TCGCAGAATCATATCCTACAACGAAGCAGGATGTTGAGGTGAAGTCATCTGTCTTTACAGTGTACAAATAAATGTTATCCATTCATATAAAATCCACCATAGTATAGTGATTATTTTTCTCCAGTTTTCATCCACATTTGAGTCGACTCATGAACTGTTAGTGGCTTGTAGAAACTGTGCATTGAAGGGTAATCTGTGCTGTTTTTCTGTTGTGAAACTTCAAAATATATGTAATGTATTTGCAGAAAGTGGCTCATATTTTTAATTTATGTGCTCTTTGTTTTCCTTTAGGTGTCTTGGACTATCAACAAAGAAAACAATGGACATAAATGACCTGAAAACTTTGACTATAGACAAATAACTCCGTTTCCTGTACATTTTTTTTTCATGTCGTTTCATGCCTGGAAACAAAAAGTTACAATTAATATCACTATTTCCCCCCTCTGTGATCCCTAAATTTAAGTTGCTTTTAATTTAATTTTATTATGACTATTTTGTAATTGTCTAGAACAGCATCAGAAACATGTAACTGAAGTTAGTCTTGTGTGTTCCAAGTGTTTGGACCTTCTGTCGTGTAACTAACGTAGCCATGTCTGCACAGCAACCCTTTGTTACAGCAGCTCGTACATTCCTGTCTGCAAGAAAGAAATCTCTGTCTGTTCCTCAGAGTCTGGACCTTTTTGCTCAGGTCTTAGCTGTTGATTTGGGATTGAAACCATCTCTGCTCTATGACAGTAACAGCGCTGGGGCAGAGCAGGTGCAGCAGTATCTGAGCTCACTGCAGTCTTCACAACTTGTGTCTAAATCACTCCTTACACTGGACTTAAATGGAAACACTCTTATTGTTAATCCAGCTACAGTCAGATTAAACTTAGAGCAGCTGCTTCATGGTGACAGTGTAGCTGTGGTTGACGTTTGCCACACACTGGAGAAGCCCACCATCTCTGAAACACTCAGAGGAGAGCTAAAGATGATTGCACAAGATGTACTGATCCTCCTGAGGGGGTGTGAACATCTGAGGGAGGCTGAAAAACCTCTGAATGCTGGAAACAAGTGTGAGGAATGGAACCTGTGCACAGTCTTTGGTCTTTTACTGGGTTACCCTGTCACTTACTGGTTTGATCAGAACCAGAGCTTTGAAAACTGCCTGTCTATGACTCCCCTGTCAGTCACTACAGCTTCAGTCACATGGCAGGTCATCGGCCAGGGCCACAGGTGTTGTCTGTTCTCCTTCAGTGTCCCGGCTGATTTGCTTGAGCACACGCAGTACAACCTGAAAAACTGGAACGTTTGTCTTGAAGAGAGATTTCAGCAGCAAAATGTCCTAACAAATCTTACTGTTTGTCAAACCATGGTCACACTGCCCTCAGTCTGTTTATGATGCAAAGTGCATTTTTTTCCTTTAAAATAAACTGATATGATGTATGTATTTACTTTATTACTTCATTAAAAACCAAGTGTAAAAAAGCTGTTTATTTCTGGCTGAATTCAAATTATCTACTTCACTCTTAAATATCCATTATGTATAAATGTTCACCTTAAAAGAAAAATCTGTTAATTCTGAACTTGTGAGGACTTGCCTAATATTTTAACCATATTTTACTTTTTTGTCAAATTAAGTCAAGCTCTTATGGCTGTAAAGAGGTTAAGTATTGGGTGGGACTTAATAGAGATCAATTCATGCTGCATTTTATGAAAGGGCACAAGTAAATGCAATAAAATTTTAATGTCTCCAGAATCACAAAAATGTATTAAAATTATCCACTGCAAGGAAGTGCATATCTGTGCTTAGTCAAGGTATGTTATTTTTAGTTAGATCATGTATATTATTGATACAATAAATATATATATATATATATATATATGTAAATATATTATTTTGGCTAAAAATAAGTATACAATGATAATATTCTGGAATCTTTTCAC
>JAPSES010000001.1:23025917-23039150 GCA_029822895.1 Maxillicosta whitleyi
TTACATCATCAGATATATAATGAGTTGTTTGACAGCCGAGTGCTCCTTCACTCACTCACTTACGCTGCTGGTTGATTCTAAAAATAGTTACCTCGGTGGCAAAATTAAGAGCTTCACTACCTTGACTTTTGATTTTATTATCCAGAGAAATGTTATACAATTAATTTCGCTCTAAAAAATCACTTGTCTGTTCAGACAAACTTCTGGACCAGTCTGTTTGTCCGGGAAGATTTTTTACTAGTCCTGGACGATCGGATTATGGTCAATGTCAAGCCCTGACCTGTGACCTGCCACATTCACATGTTAAGGCCTTTAAAACAACCTGTGTGTTTGAGCTTTAAAACCATGAGCAAAGTTGACCTGTCAAACTAAAGGTTCTATTTTTGTTTCCTTTAAAAGCAGCTGCTGAAAATTCTACCAAATGTTCTACCAGTTAAAACCAGTGGGTTTTAAGAGACTGTTTGAACATTGGGTTGGACTTCAGATGTCCCACCATTATCTTACCCTGAATGTGTCGCCTTCTCCTTCAGTCTGTCATTTCTGGGGTAACCACCGCCTACAATCGGGAGCAGCTGTGGCTGGCCAATGAGAATCTCATCACTAAGTTACAGGCGCATTGCCGTGGTTACCTGGTGAGGAGAGGCCTGAAGGAGCGGATAAGTTTCCTGAAATCCCAGGACCCAGCAGTGACCTGCATCCAGGTGAGCCTGCGTTCAGACGCCCTGTGAGCGTGTCCCTGTCAGATCCCAGCTCCTCAGCCCTGGTGCTTTTGTTTCAGGCTCACTGGAAAGGCTACAAACAGAGGAAGAACTTCAAAGAACGGAAGCAGTACCTCAAAGACCATCGTGATGAAGCTGTCAAGGTCAAATAATCATCTGACGCTCTTACACTTAAATAACACAGGGTTTTAAAAATATTCTAAAGTAAAATAAATGTTTTCTTTTTGTTCAGATCCAAGCCATGGTTCGGATGCATCAGGCTCGTAAGAAATATAAAGATCGTCTGAAGTACTTCAAAGATCACGTACGTCAGGCTGGTTATCAGCGGAAAATGGTCTTCATCATTAATCTTATAACATAATTACCTAAGTCCTACACAAACAGGATCTGGGATACGAAACAATAAGGACTAATGTCAGAATATAGTTTTATATTATGGGATACATATAATTGTATTGTTTAGTTTGGTTTAAATTGGTATCTTTGTTTCTAAAATGATAGATACTTTATTTAAATTTAAATTCTTTAAAATGCCTCAGAAATGGTTTTTATTTAATTTCTGTCAACATTGATTTTATTTTTTTTAAATTCATGACTTTTAAATGTTCTTCCTCAAAATTTCCTAAATATTTTTCATGTTTCTACCACATAATAATTTTCTTCCACAACTAACCATCTACTTTCTTCACTTCTCACTGAAGAAGAAAAATCTCCCTTTAAACTTAAAGGAAATTAAAGCTGTAAGCAGCGTTGGGCGGGACCTCTCGGGCACGTACCGCCTACTATGATGCCAACTGTTAACCATCAACGTCACACCCTGAAAAATGTATTTTGGGTCATTTTTTTTTAGATGTATATAGTTATTAACAGTCATTATGGAACATTTTAATGAGGCTTTTATTTTGGAAATCTGAACATAAACATTGGGGCATGTCATGTTTACAGCTGTAGGATGTCCTGTTCATGCTGGTTTGACAGAAAAACATAAATATGACATTTATTGCAATATAAAACTATATTCTAACATTACTCAGTATTGTTTTTATCTCAGACCCTGTTAGAAAACAAACACCTGAATAAAACGTGTCCACAGACTTTTGTCCATTTGTGTAGGACTTGAATAATGCTATGAACAATATAATACTAAATATGTTTCCTCTTTAAGCTCCGCCTCCTGCTGCCGTACTTGACATGCACTTTCTGTCTGTTAATAAAAGTATTAACCACCCTACGTTTTTGCAGTCACCACACATGTACTGGACACTTCAAAGGCTCTGAATCTGTTTTCTGTAAATCTGATGTGATGTTGTGTTGTGCTTTTTTTCTGCTGCAGATCAATGATGTGGTGAAGATTCAGGCGTTCATTAGAGCCAATAAGGCCAGAGACGACTACAAGACACTCAGTGAGTCACATACTGAAGGCTTTAGGTTCTCCGTATAGAATGTTCTGTTTCTGGGAAATGACTGGATGTAAAGCGAAAAGTAATCCTGTCAACCATGTTTGTCTTAAGAGATGTAACGTCATTTTGGGAAAATTCTATTATATCTATCTGTTTTAATGAAATATTGGTCATAATATTAAGATTTAAGCAGTGACAAGTTACAAAAATGTAGCCTGTTTGTATCATATGTTTACTGAGCAAAAGAGAAAAAGTAAAAAGTCAATATAAATATAAAATAAAGTCAAATGCCTTTGTCTCAGAAGGGTTTTTCAGCTGCTGTCCTTAGCATTGAAGTACTCCGTCTGTCCTGTTTAGTAAACGCTGATGATCCTCCCATGGGTGTTGTGAGGAAGTTCGTCCACCTGCTGGACCACAGTGATCAGGACTTCCAGGAGGAGCTGGAGCTAATGCATCTGCGAGAGGAGGTGGTCACCAACATCCGCTCGAATCAGCAGCTGGAGAACGACCTGAACCTGATGGACATCAAGATCGGCCTGTTGGTGAAGAACAAGATCACTCTGCAGGAGGTGGTGTCACACAGCAAGAAGCTGACCAAGAAGAACAAGGGCCAACTGTCGGACATGATGATGATGAACAAACAGAGAGGAGGCCTGAAGGCGCTCAGCAAAGAGAAGAGGCTCAAGCTGGAGGCCTACCAGTACCTGTTCTACCTCCTACAGGTACCAGCACCTCCCACTGCTAACAGCAGGAAAACACACGCACCCCCCACCAAAGCATGAGCCTGTTTAAACCTGATTGGACCCTGATTTGGACCCTATTTAAACCTTGTTTTATCCTGTTTTGGACCCTATTTTAACCCTGTTTTATCCTGTTTTGGACCCTATTTTAACCCTGTCGGGGACCCTATTTAAATGCTGTTTAAACCCTATTTTGGACCCTGTTTAAACACTGTTTTAACCCTGTTGGGGACCCTAATTTAACCCTGTTTTGGACCCCATTTAAACCCTGTTTTAACCCTGCTTTGAACCTTGTTTAAACCTCTTTTATGGACCTTGAATTTTATCCTTTTTGAATTACATTTTCACCCCATTTTGACTCTTTTTTTTCCACCTGTTGTAACCCTTTAAACATTGTTTGAACCCTCCTCGTCTCCTGTGTTTAAACCATGTTTCTTCCCAAAATGTTTCATTCTGTTTGAACCCCATTATAACCCACTTTGACCTCATTCCCATTCAGATCTTTTTTTTTTTTTATAGTCCAAACCTTGTTGTAATCTTGTTTGAAACCTATTTTTACCCTGTTTTGTTTCAGACCAACCCCACATACCTGGCAAAACTGATATTCCAGATGCCACAAAACAAATCCACAAAGTTCATGGACTCAGTGATCTTCACGCTGTATAACTACGCTTCAAACCAGAGAGAGGAGTACCTGCTGCTGAAACTATTCAAAACAGCTCTGCAGGAGGAGATCAAGTAAATGCACACAGGACCTCAGCTCCTCAGTTTACCTGTTAATACTTAGATCTGGTGTGTGGCGTGTACAGCCACATCTTCTGAACACACTTTGCTCTTCAATCAACCCTCAGATCCAAAGTGGACCAGATGAAGGAGATCGTCACAGGGAACCCGACTGTCATTAAGATGGTGGTGAGTTTCCACCGGGGAGCTCGAGGGCAGAACGCTCTGCGGCAGATTCTGGCTCCAGTTGTGAAAGAGATCATGGATGACAAAACGCTAAACATCAAAACGGACCCAGTGGACATTTATAAGAGCTGGGTGAACCAGATGGAGACTCAGACTGGAGAGGCCAGGTGAGACCGGAAGGATCACTTTGGTGATTTTTCTCTTCAGCATTTTGTTTTTTATCTTATTTTAATTAATTAAAAAACTGTAACCAGGATTAAGAATCTCTTTTACATGGAGTCCTGGTCAAGACAGACAGCAGCATATACAACACAGTTACAAGATTACAGTTAAAACACGTATAAACACACACATTTGGAAATAAATATTTAGTAAAATAACATTTACAAGCAGGGTGAGAAAAACAAGTGCAAGTTCTGGAAATAGTCTCAAGAACAGTCCAAAAACATGAACTCATTTAGTTTCAGTCTTTGTGCAGAGTCAATAAAGGCACTTGGACGCAGTTCTGTACAGACGGATGGAACAGAAAACTACATATGATCATTTGTATGAAATGTCACATCTTACCTTCTATATAAACGTGTACAAACAGCTGATCCTTCTGGAGGACAGACCAGGACATCTGACCCCACAGTGTTGTGTAGTAAATCCTAAAAAGCATCATTTTACAGATTATTTTAGAAACATCATAGAATTAATTTTGTTTCCAGGATTAGTCAGCTGCTCAAAATAAAAAAAAAACATAAACAGCAAGTGGTTTCAGGCACAACAAACCCCGCCCCTCGCACTATTTTAGCCTATTTTGGCATCAATCCAGTGGATGTCCTCATGTCCATGTGTGTGCTGATCTTAGCACAGACATAGACAAAGTTGACCCATTATAAGCATATGGGAAACATTATACAATATATTAGAAATCATTTAAAAATTCATAAAAAATTTGAACTTTGACCTACTTTTCCCAAAATGAAATCATATGTATTCTGGTTCACTGGAAAGTAAACTCAATTTGGTATGAATTCAACCAATGGTTTTAAAGTGTTAACAAAAAACAAAGAAACAAACTGAACCAAAAGTAATACCCCTGCATGAGGATGAAAATGTGTTTCATGCTTATGTTTTCCATGTGCTATTGTACATTTGATAGTCAATCCAATTCAATCATCACCTTTTCCATCTTTAGTTGAATCTAGTTTCAACATGAGTTCAGGTAGATATAAAAAAAATAGACACTGCATAAAAGATTTCACCAAAATGTAAGTGCAGGTTTAAATTCAGTGCTTACTTCATATCTGTGCAAATAGATGTTTAAATAAGAGCATAATCATTCTGGATTTTAGAAAATATTTACACATCAGATTGTGTAAATATTTTCTAAAACATATTTATAATACATATAATAGCCAGTGGGTAGTTTAGTGGTTTACGACACTGGCTTTGGTGCAGAAGATTGCTGGTTCGATTCTCAGGTGGGCCCTTAGGAAAGGTCCTTTAGACTGTACACACCTTTACTTGTAGCCACAAGGGGGCAGTGTCTCATTGTTCTGGTCCCAAACCCAGATAAATACAGAGGGTTGTGTCAGGAAGGGCATCCGACGTAAAAACCTGTGACAAATTAACATGTGAATGTGATTCACTGTGGAGACCCTGAAGGGAAAAGAAGAAAGAAACTATATATAATATTGTTTTTTTGTAGAAGCCTGAGTCTTTTTTTCTTCATTTGACTAATTACTCTAACTTCAGGATTATTTCCATATTTGTGTTGTTTTTTGTGGAGTTCCTGTATCATCAGTACCCATCCTCTCTGTGTCTCCTCCTGAGCAGTAAACTGCCCTATGACGTGACTCCAGAGCAGGCCATGGCCCATGAGGAGGTCCGGACCCGACTGGAGGCCTCTATCAAAAACATGAGGACGGTCACGGACAAGTTCCTGTCGGCCATCATTGTCTCCGTGGATAAAATCCCGTAGGTTCTACTCATCAGATTCGAGTGGTTAGCTACGGTGCATTGGTTTGACGTGTTTGTTTCCTTCAGATACGGAATGCGATTCATCTCCAAAGTCTTAAAGGACACTCTGCACGAGAAGTTCCCCGATGCAACAGAGGACGAGCTGCTCAAGGTCAGTATTTACACGATTCTTTTGAATAATTTAGGTTCTCTGACTCAAACTTTGAGTATTTTCTTGTTTCTTTCTTGAATATCTTGGGGATGATGTGGTGGGTTTGAAACTTTATCATCATCTTCTGACATTATAAAGACCAAAGAGCTCTTTGATTAATATTAAAAAACTAGATGTTGAACAATCTAATAGTTACAGCTGTAGAGCCTTCATTGTCCTGAACACAATGTTCCCAGTAGTCCTGGGTTTCTAAAACATCAAACACATAAGTGGCATAAGGTCAGAATATGTCAATAGTTTTTATTACAAAACTCCAGATTGTGTTTCTGCTCAGTCAAATAAAACCTAAACTAAAGAGGTTTTCTAATCATCAAGTCAAAATAAATCGACTTATCACTAAAGAGCGCATCGTCGCAGACAAACAAAAGAACAACAGTGGCTGAGTGTTGTGTTGTGTTTCTGACTTTTGTGTGTTTGTGTGTTTCCTGCTGCTTCTGTCAGACTGAGGCTGATCTCAGGTGAGCTCTGCTGCTCCACTTCTACGGCTTCCTGCTCACTCTCTTTTTTATCTTTTTTCTTCTTTGGATTTTTATTTCATCGAGGGGTTTATTTTTTTATATATATATACTACAGGTAGTCCTCAGGTTACGAATGAGTTCCGTTCCTACGCCGTCGACGTAACCCGATTTTCCGCACAAGTCAGAATTAACCCTTTAGTATATGGCATCAATATGGTGCCTGAGATATTGAGAAGCAAAAAACTAAATCTGAGAACCAAACCACAAAATCATAGAGACAAAACTCTAAATCTACAACCAACAAATCTAAATCTGTAAAGCAGAGCCTGTGATGACGTCCTGTCGATTCGTTAATAACGTCCTTCAATTGGTTTCTCTCGGTTACGCTTTTTTCTCTCTCGCTTTCAATTTCGAAAAGGTTCTCACTTGAGTTCTGGCACAGATTTTGCATCTGTAAGAGGGTGGGGGCATTTCTGTATGCTGGGGGTGGGATGTAGAAGCTCATTGGCTACTGACCGACACTGTATTTTACGTCAGCGTCAGACCAACCAGCCCGCAAAATAAGCTCCATGAAACCTTAGAAAAGCGTTCCATATTGGGATCCTCTGCCTCCAATGGTGCGATGTGAAAAGGAGTATGTACGTACAGGATACAGTACGTATGTACAGTAAGGGCGGACGAGACTCCGTAAAGTCGAAATAACTTAAGTCGGGTTCGTCGTAACCCGAGGACTACCTGTATAATGTTCTAATATCAGTACAACACAAACATTTTGAAAACCCTTTAAAATCTTTTCTCTTTTACCTGAGTTTATTTGATTTTGTTTTTTTATTTTATTTTGATTTCTTGTTTTTCTAACGTGTTTATTGACGTGACTTCAGAGCACCACATATCGTTTTGTCTTAAGCACTAATGAGTGAATGATTGACGGGCTGATTTATGATGGATGGACTCCCCGGTCTCTGTTCCAGATTGTGGGGAACCTGTTGTATTATCGCTACATGAACCCAGCCATCGTGGCTCCAGACGCTTTTGACATCATTGAAATATCAGCTGGAGGTCAGCTGACCACAGAGCAGCGCCGGAACCTGGGCTCCGTGGCCAAGATGCTGCAACATGCTGCCTCCAATAAGATGTTCCTGGGAGACAATGCACACTTGAACCCCATCAACGAATACCTGAGCGCTTCCTACCAGAAGTTCAGGTCTGACTTAGTCTCAGATAAAAAAAAAAAAAAAGTCCAAATTGAGGATAATACTCAACAACTTTAAACCTGGTTAAATTAGACTGAAAATGATGTGGCACTGAATTTTCAAAGTATCCTTAACTTTAGACCAAAGTCCTATTGATTCGTTAACTGTGTTGCTCAATAATAATAATAATAATAGTAATAATAGATTAGATTTCTATAGCTCTTTCCAAGGCACCCAAAGCACTTTACATTATTGATCCATTATTCATTCACACTCATTCTCAATCAATATTAAAATGGTTTCAGGATAACATCTGTATTTTTCCCAAAAAATAAAGTATGATATTGAAATGTCAGGAAAACATGTAGAATAGTAGTAACTGTATGCAGTTCTCAGTGGGTCTTGGTAGGGCTGTGGTTAAATACTGGTGTGCATCTGTCTGCAAACACGGACTGTTATCAAATGTGAAATTCGAGAAGGATTTGAGCATGTGGACTCAAGTTTCAGAACGTTCTGTCTTCATGATGAGGGATCCAAATTTGCAGTGTTACCATAGCAACATAATTTCACAGAAGCCAACAAGCTTCAACATATTTTCTTATATGTGAGACTTTTCTTACCAAATATGAATTGGATATCATCACTATGCTAGGATGAGCAGATGGAGAGGAAAAAGACCGTTAATGTTGTCATTATGGGGTGTTATAGTCATGTTGTGCTCAGGGCTCGACTCTAATTGCACATATAAAGTTTGGTAATAGATTGGTGGAAAGACTCTCGAGTTACATCAATTTCTTGTTTCATGGTGAGACATCAAAATGAGTTGCACTCTTCTGCACCGACAGTTCACAACTGCTCAGGTTTGTGGAAATGAAAGGGGGTGGCCTGGTGTCCTGGGCCCACAGAGCGCACCCTCATACACACATGTACAGTGTTTCATTCCAATCGGTGAAAGTTACTGAGAACAGTGAATAAAGTCATTGTATTTTGTCATTGTATTCAGACAAAAAGCTGTAATATTTAGTCATAAACTTCAGTCGTATTACTGTTGCATCACTGTTGGAGTTGTTCTTGTAGCTCTGTCTCATCATTGTGTCTGTGCGTTGATCTCAGGCGGTTCTTTCTGGCAGCCTGTGACGTCCCATCTCTTGAAGACAAGTTCAACGTGGACCAATACTCAGACCTGGTCACCGTCACCAAACCCGTTATCTACATCTCTATTGGAGAGATCATCAACACTCACACTGTAGGTTCAATAACCTGTTTTTAATGGGTATAAATGTATATTATGTGGTAGTGACACAAAGAATGAGATGGTGGATACAAGCGGCCGAAATGAGCTTTCTCCGCAGGGTGTCTGGGCTCTGCCTTATACTCTGTTTACATTGGTTCGAATCAGCGGATCATTGGATCAACGTTTTGTAAACGATTCACGTGCACACAACAACAGCTCTCCGTTCACACAGCGACGCCAATGCGCGGATACGCTAATGACGTCACTCGATACCTGTACATATCGGGCAAGTTTTCCATCATTGACGGGTTTTTTTAAGAGTTGACGGAAAAATTGAAGGCCGTCCGTCATGGGATGGGTTGAAAATTGGGCCATAAACCACAGCAGCGGTACGTCCTTAAGAATCTAGCGCTGCACTTTAAGAGAGAGAGAGAGAGACCGGCAGAGAGACAAAAAAAAGTCAGCAAGAGAAGCCCGACCCGACCGTAATGATTGACATTTCAGGCTTGGGCTTAAGATCTTCTTACCTCTAACGTACACCAACGCTAGAGCGCTCTATTGCGTATCCCCGTATCTCCGTATCTCAGTGTTTACACAGTGCTGGATCAGATACGCACTGGATTCAATACGTGGGCCATGGCAGATTCAAACTGTTACGCCTGTGAAGTTGTTTTGTGGCGGATTAGTGTGCACGGACAGTGCATCCGCAATGACAACGATACGAATCAGGTCTAATGTAAACGCCACCTTAGAGATAGGGGGAGGAGCTCGGTCATCCGGGAGGGGCTCAGAGTAGAACCGCTGCTCCTTCGTGTTGAGAGGAGCCAGATGAGGGGGGCATCTGCTCAGGATGCCTCCTGGACACCTCCCTGATGAGGTGTTCCGGGCACATCCCACTGGCAGGAGGCCCCGGGGAAGACCCAGGACACGCTGGAGAGACTGTCTGTGGGCTGGGAACGCCTCGGGGTCCTGCCGGATAAGCTGGATGGTATATTTATGTGCCCATGTGTTCACATGTTTGCCATGGTCTCCCATCAGCTGCTCCTGGACCACCAGGATGCCATCGCCCCTGAACACAATGACCCGATCCATGAGCTGTTGGAAGACCTGGGGGAGGTTCCCACAGTGGAGTCACTCATCGGTGAGTGGAGACTCACAACAAGCCCCATCAGGTCTGATGGGGACTGGGTTCTGACTTGTTCTGTCTGTGTTTTCCTGTTCAGGTGAAAACCCCCTCCCCCCTGATGACCCCAACAAAGAGCTGATGGGTAAAACTGAGGTGTCACTCACACTCACAAACAAGTTTGACGTCCCTGGAGAAGCCAACACTGAGATGGACGCCAGGACTCTGCTGCTCAAGTTAGTCCATGTAGAAAGGGTTGATTTTAGTCCGAATGAAGAACCTGCCAGAATAAAAGGACATAGAAATAAATAATTCAGCCGTTCATCAGACCTGATTCACCTGGTATGAGAAGGTGCAAGTCTGTAAATGACTGTGTTTATGTTTCAGCACAAAGAGGCTCATTGTGGACGTGATTCGGTTTCAGCTTGGAGACACTCTGACAGAGATCCTGGACTCGACAGCCAGTCCTGAACAGGTTAGATATAGACCAGCCTAGAACATGGCAGAAGCTGATTTCATTTAGTTGTTCCCAAACTGCAGAACTCTGCAGCCCAGTTTGAAATGTTCCCCGTTCAGTTCCCACCTGGGATGTGGTCTAAGGTTGTGGTTCCCTGCTCTACACTGTGTCACCCTTCATGTGCCAAAACCAGACTGCAGGTCTGCCGCTTGAGTTAATTTGATGTTGTTTGATGGCGTCAGGAGGCAGAGTACCAGCGAGCCATGCAGAGGAGAGCAATCCGAGACGCCAAGACTCCAGAGAAGATGAAGCAGGCGAAGCCAGTGGTGGACGACAGTCTGACGTTACAGGGCAAGAAGGACAAGATCAAGAGCAACCTTCAGAGACTGGCAGAGCTGGGGAAGGTCCACCCTGAGAACCGCTACCAGGACCTGATCAATGACATCGCCAAGGTCTGAACCAGAGCACTGAAAGACAAACCAGCATGATTAACTTCAAATAATCAAGTTAGTGGGGGTTCTATATGTGATCTGTGCATTTGTGTTACAGGACATCAGAAATCAGAGGCGATATCGTCAGCGTAGGAAAGCCGAGCTGGTGAAGCTTCAGCAGACAAACGCGGCGCTGAACTCAAAGTCCAAGTTTTACAACGTTCAGATTGATTCCTACAATCAGTACATTAAGACGTGCATGGACAACCTGGCCAGTAACCGCAAGTAAGTCCAGTGTCATTTGTAGGTCCAGTTCACAGCTACTGGAAACCAGCAACTACAGCAGTAACTGTTTACGTCACCTGTCTGTAGGATTTGTGTTTATTATTATTATTATTATTGTTTATCAGGCTGTCAAAGAAACCTGGAGACAACAAAGCCAAGAAGAGTAAACAAGTTTCACAGAAATACACAGCGTCTCGTCTCCATGAGAAGGGGGTCCTGATCGCCATTGAGGATCTGCAGCCGAACCAGTGAGTTGGAATGACTGTTTAAAAAAACTAGTCTGAAGGTTAAAGCTGCACTTACACTTTATGTAACTGGGTTCAAGTTGGAAAAATGTCAGTTTGAGAGAATTTTAGAGAAAATATGTGACAGATGACATAATGTATGGATGTGAAATTTTAAAAATACATCTCCCTCTGTCCCACCTGGGTGGGGTCTCCTTCAGACTGAGGGTTCTACACAGGATCTGAGCTGTTCCTAGCATTGTTCTCTGTTGGACTCAGATCTCTGATGTTGTTCCTGGTTCTGTTGGTTCCATTCTCCCAGCTTGGGGGTCACTGCCCCTAGTGCCCCCCCATCACTACTGGTACCACTGTTGCCTTCACACCCACATGTTCTCTATCTCCTCTTTCAGTTCTTGGTATTTCTCCACGTTCTCATGTTCCTTCTTTCTGATGTTCTATCACTGGGGATTGCTCCATCTATCACCACCACTGTGTCTGGATGATTGTCCCTCACCATCCTGTCGGTCTGCATTTGGAAGAACCACAGGATGTGTTTGTTCTCTGGTACCTTTGGGAGGGGGGGTTCCCATCAGGACCCTGGGACTACAATATTATTAATGTAGCAATCCCAAGTGACAAAAAGAAAGAACACGAGAAGCTGAGAAATACCAAGGACTGAAAGAGGAGCCGCAGAACATGTGTAGGCAACAGTGGTAGTGGTGATGAGAGCACTGGGGTCAGTAACCCCCCCCCCTCCACCGTGGATGGAACCAGCAGATACCAGGAACAGCATCAGAGTTCTCTGTCCAATGTTCCGTGTTCCACAGTTGAGTCATGTGACTTCCAGTCTCCACTGTGTGGGCTAATGAACACCAGATAGTGTTTATGATGAGCTTCATTTCCAGGAGTCAGTAGGTTCAGCACCAGTGTGATTAAATAGTTTTGTACATGACATGGGCCTTTGTCAAATGGGAAATTTGATAGAGAGTTGATCTGAGATATGAGTTTGTTTCATGTATATTAACTTCTTTTTTTCTTTCCTCGCCTTTGCAGGTTTAAGAATGTTATTTTTGAGATTTCTCCATCAGAGAGGGTTGGAGTTTTCGATGTAAAGGCCAAGTTGATGGGCGTTCATTTGGAAACGCTTCAGTTAGAATATCAGGTACTTGCCTATCTTCATTTTTTTCCCTTTTCTTTTTTTTTTCTGTATTATAAAAAGATGTTGTAGTGAGTCTTTGCTGTAATGAAAGTGTCAAAGTATCAGCTCTAAAATGTCCTCAAAGTATTGAAATCGATAGTCTGCCTTTTGAAGGACATTTGTCATTGGTGACTGAGCCCGATGTAAGAGCCTATTGTTTGATGGGAACGAGAAGAGCCTTCAGCTGCTCTGGCTCACCTGTAGGCAGGGCACACCAGACGCACTGGGATCATATGAAGAGGGTGAATGTAGTGGCACGGGCCAGGACCGCAGACAGGAAAGAAGCAGCATCTGCCTTACAGTGGTACTGGACTTCAAAGCAGAGCGCAGAATTTGTAAAATGAAAGTATCTGTTAGAGAAGGGTTTACAACAGGGGTGTCAAACATGTGGCCCGGGGGCCAAAACCGGCCCGCGGGAAGAATTGGTGAAATACAAAAATAACACTGAAGATAATAATAACAAATAAACAATAATTTTAGATCAGACCAATAATACAGTGTCATAATAACCTATAAAAAAAAATTCTTCTTTCTTTGTGTTTAAAAAAAAAGTTAAATTACACAAAAATGTTTACATTTACAGACTAACCTTTTACAAAAAATGTGAACAATCTGAACAAATGTGAACAACCAGAAATGTCTCAACAGAATTCAGTGTAATTGTACCAATTTTCAACCTGTTA
>JAPSES010000001.1:23055659-23066095 GCA_029822895.1 Maxillicosta whitleyi
CGATGAAAATGAACTTACTCGGTGAAATTATTAATGATCAATTATCGGTTAATCAATTAATTATGCCCATCCCTAATTATTGATAATTATAGTGTGTGTGTGTGTGTGTCTGTTCGTACACAGTTTGTTATATAGGGCGGCTGTGTCTCAGTTGGTAGAGCAGGTTGTCCAATGACCAAAGGGTTGGAGGTTCAAATCCTGGCTGTCCACATGTTGAAGTGTCCCTGAGCAAGACACTAAATGTCTCCCAGTAGGTCTGGCATGGCAGTACCTTATATGGTACATTAGTGTAGTATCCTCCTACTGTGAATGTGTAAAGCGCTTTGAGTACCAAAGTGTAGATATAGAACTATATAAGAGCAGAACATTTACTAGTGTAAACACTCAATTAATTGGACCAATATTTTGCAAGGTATTACTAATTTTAAATACAGTAGCTTTACATTCACGTTGAACATATTTACTCACTTCACTCCTTAGATATCGGTATGAATATATTAATTGTCATTTAAATTAGAAAAAATGATTTACCAAACAATTTTTTTAATGAAATATAGACATATCTTTTACCACAAGTCGGCTCTGTCCAACATCAAAACCACCACATCTAGAACCTGCACTAGTTATAATTATTACTATTATTATGACTATTATTATTATTATCATTATTACTACTACTATTATTATTATTATTACTACTGTAAGACAAGTGCTAAGTTAGATTGTAGACTTTGTGCTGATGTGTGATCCTCATGTGTCTAAATACTTCTTGTTGGTTGTAAATATTCAAGTCCAGAATGATGTTACTATTTTCCATTTTGTTTGTATTTTTTCACATCTCAGGTAAAACATATATTACATATTGTGTCATCTGAAAAACACCCACATTATCTACATTTTGAAATATTAAAGCTTAATCATCTATTTATTTGCATCACATCAGGTCTGTACAGATTCTGAATAGATCTTTAACTGGGACCAGACACTATGTAAGGGTTAATGAGCTCTGTGTGAGGAGCTCCGCCCCCTCCCTCCTCCCCCCTCCCATCTCCATCATTTGTACTGGTGATCAAACACACATAAGTGACATTGATAAGACCATGATCAAAGCCGAGCATCAGTTCCAGTTACACGTTGGCTCTTTTTTTGGAGGTGAATCCTCGGGCCGTTCTGTTGAAGTCCTTTTGTTCGTCCTCCTGGGTTTTGCGTTTGATCAGGCCCCGTTCGAACACAGCAGATATTTTGGTGAGCGGCTTCTCCGCTGCCTCTTTGAGCTTCCTGGCATCAAATCGAGGACTGTACAGTAAAATGGGCAGACGGTTGACAAAAGAGGGCACCTCTGTCGTGTTGTCTTTGGCGGCCTCTTTCTTGTCTGAGGTGTCTTTCTTATTGTTGAGTTGCTGCAGAATTTTTTCTTTGGTGGAGAACATCTGGAACAGGAGAGCATCCCACATCTTCAATGCCTTTGGACCGTCTTTGTCCTTCACCACCTCCTGGTTGGAACCTTGGTCTGGTGACAGGTTCTGGCTCTCAGCACCACCTGCTCTAATGTCGGATTCGGCCTGAGGTTTGGCATCCAGTTGAGGGAACTTCGGTTCCTCTGGTTCGACGACCATATGCTTCTTGAGCCGTGTCCATCCGCTGAGCTTACCCTTCAGGCCTTTGGGCTTCTTGGGCTCAGCAGTGGATGAAGGGACGTTCTTATCTGTCACCAGCTTCTTCTCATCAGCAGCTGAAGATGCAGTTGATGTCGCTGACTTCGTGGAGGGCTCGACTACCGGGGCCTCCGTCTGGGCAGCTGTCACTTTGGGCTTCAGAGCTTCCTTCTTGCCTTTGTGTCCAGGTTTTTGCTGAGATG
Source organism: Maxillicosta whitleyi (assembly GCA_029822895.1). Taxonomy (NCBI): domain Eukaryota; kingdom Metazoa; phylum Chordata; class Actinopteri; order Perciformes; family Neosebastidae; genus Maxillicosta; species Maxillicosta whitleyi. The sequence goes on from JAPSES010000001.1 coordinate 23,057,518, forward strand.
GCGGTGATGTTCCTCTGTTTGTGGGTTTGACTGAGACTGAGGCCTGAGGCAGAGAGGCAGGAGTGGCAGAATCAATCACAGCAGCTTTAACTATGGACGCTTTCATCACAGTATCTTTTGGATCTGCACAGGAAATGTTCTCTACTGGTAGACCTGTTGACGGCTCAACATTAGTGGTGTGCACTTTAACCTGGACAGAATCAGTTTTTGTTCCTGAGGGCTTTTTGTCGGCAGCATATGAAGGCTTTAAATCTACCTGCTGAGTGGACGGCTGTGTCAAGTTTTCAGTGTTTGTTTGAAGTAGTTTCGTTTGGGAATGTACATTAATGATTGTGATTGGGGACTCTGGAGGTGGTTTTACATGTGGACTGGTACCTGTGCTCATAGGAGTCTGAGTTTGAGTGAGGTTCTCGTGGCTTGTCATAGAACTCAGGGGGGCTTTTTGTTCTACACTTTGGCTTAAAGGTTCAGGAGTGTGAGCAGCCTGGGCTAAAGCTGGGGTGTATTTTTGGACAGGGGTCGTACACACTCTCAGGTCTGGGACAGGAGAAGCTCTCATTGTGTTCCAGAGTTTAACTACGGGTTTGGTTTCTATGCACGTGGGGGTTTGACTGTTTCTGTCACATGCTTCACTGTGATCAGGCTTCAACAGCTTCACATCAGTCTGACCCAGCTGAACAGAGTCTGCATTCAAACGGCTTTCATTCATTCTATTTTGCTTCCCTTTATCAGGTATGTTGACCATTGCATAATCAGGGGAGGGGGCTATTCTTGTGTCATTAAAAGATCTAACCACGTGTTTAAGTTTTGTTGTGGGACTCGCTGGCAATTTAGTACGACAAGAGGACTGCTCAATGGTGTGATTAGCAGGCAGAGGCTCAGGGGTCTGAGCTGCCCTTGACTGTCCGGATTTGGATTTTGAATCAAAATGTGTTGAAATACATTTGATATCGTTGGCAGGTTTTGTTTGAGATTGACTGTCATGTCTGTCTGATCTCAGCAGAGGACTTTTTGGTGGTCTCATGGCAGGACTAGACAGCACAGGAGGTTTTCTGAGCTGCGAACCATCATCGATGACCTGTTTGGCGTTTCCAGCGGGATCTAAGACGGCAGCTGCAGAAGCATCTGTGTGAAGCCTGGTGGATACTGTTTTGGTTTCTGTTGGAGAAATATTAAGAGGCTCTGCAGATGATTTAGTGGACATTGATGTGGTAGCTAAGTTCAGTGTTGGCTCTGACCATCTTGACTCATTTATACAGTCAGTTTGATTTGTTTCTTGTACGTTGGGTTTATAGTGAACATGTACTGCCTGTACATTTTTTGCAAATGCACCTCCTGGTCTAGTGGAGCTTTGTGGATGGCATTTTGTTGTTGAGCTGCTGACTATGTCAGCTGTACTATCAGGGATATTGAATCCTGTATTTTCTGGGCTGAACTGTCCGAGGTCTTTAGGGTGTGTATTAGAAGTGGTGTCAGTTGAGGGCTTGTTACTTTGTGTTGTATCGGTTGTGGCTCTGCTTGAGTTTGTGTGAAGATCTACTCCTGGATGTTTATCCTGAATATTAGAGAGTGCACAGCTCTTTGTGTTAAGTAGTTTGAAGTCATTAGTTTGGATTACCCTTGGGGCTTCTTTTGAGCACACACTAATGTTTGTCAAGTCTGAAATGTTGGGGGATTTGGCTGCATTCCTTTTGTCAGGGTTTGCGCTTGGCTTGCTCTTTGAAGTGGCTGTTACTTCAGATGTGTTTAGCCTATCTGGAGGTTTGATTGAGGGATACTTGGGTAAATTAATTTTGTTTTCCTCTTTAGTGTTTGTGCTGATTTGCTGCTGTCTCAGCTGTGTGGATTGTGTGTAGATGCTGAACTGCGCAGAACATACAGATGCTGTGATTGGTTCATGTGGAGGCACAGATCCAATAGATGTAGTAAGGGCTTGTCTTAACAATTCTTTTGATGTTTTGTCTTGGATGCATTCTTCCTCAACAGCCACTAAAGACATTTCAGCCTTGTTGGGTAGACCAACATCTGCGCCTACATTTACATTGTGCTTACACTCATCTGTTGTTTTCTGGAAAGTGGCTGATGTTTCTACAACCACTTTGGTTTGTGCTGCAAAAGGCATGACACCATTTATGATCGAGTTCCCTGAGAGTTTTGGTTCCAGGTGTGGGTTTGTAAGGTCTCTGAGCACTTCAGTAGACTTAGCAATGAGTGGAGTATTAAAACCATTTACTATTGGCTGACTAACGCCACCAGTGGTTTGGTAAGACTGCACAGGTTTATGAAATATCACTCTTTCCTCTGACAGTTGTTTTACATTTGTAATTTTGGATTTTGTATGAAGATTATCAGTTTGAAAACTAAAGTCTTTATTCTGAGGACTGTCATCTTTAATTTTGACATCTGTGATGTTTGCACTGAGCTGTGTATTGTCTACTTTTAGTGGAGAGGGGGGCCTCATCAAACTACCACCAATGAGGCTTTGACTTGTATCTACTGCTGTGTGTGCCTCACCTGCTTGAGGTATCGGTATTGATGCCTCAGAGTATGAGGCTTTTGGTGTGGATACTTCACTTGTAGACTGTTGAATAGATTTCTGTGCCAAGCCAAGTGGTGACTCAGCATTTACTGTGTCCACAGCAGTTGTTTTAATTGATTTTATTCTCATACTCTGCACTTCAGGTACATCTTTGCTAGTTGTGAGTTCTGAATCTGTTACAGACGACAGCAGCTGTGAACTCTGAGCAGAAGGCGGACGATGTTCGTTAAGACACTGTGAGGTAGGTGGTCCATTCACTGTTTCATCAGACTCTGCTTTATTTGCAGAGACATCATTAAGTGGACTGTGTTGCTGCGATGCAGTAGTCCTAATTCCACCGTAGGCGGCATATTGAACCGGTGTAAGACCATAATATGTTGACCGAGATTTGGACTTTGAGGCAGCTAAAGACATTTGAGTTTCTAATAATGACGTCAAAGACTTGCGTGCCTCTGCCACAGGAGGGACAAAGATGGATGGCAAAGGACTTGGACTCTGCACCGAAACAACTCCTGTTGGGATGAGATTTGGAGTCTGTGGTGCAGTTGAAAAAAATAATGGGACCTCTGGCAAAGATGAAGCTTCACTTTGGTCGGTTTTCAGTTTTGTTGAGACAGATTCTGTCAGTACTGTTTTGACAATTCGTAAATCAATGCTTGATGCTGGATTCTCTCTTGAGGGTTGCTCCGTATTAGCCAAACTTAAATTTAAAGTACTTCTCTGTGTCACTGGAATCTCTATCTCTTTGTAGATGTGGGCCTGGCTGTTGTCGAACATCCTCTTCAGCTTCTGTTCCATGGTGTTGCTTTGAGCGACTGATTTGTCTTTTATTACCTCTTTGCTGACAACAGGAGCCTGTAGATCATTGGATAAGTTGAAAGCAGGACTTGCAGCAAATAAAAGTGGGTTGGGTTTTGATATTTCAAAGCTGTTTTTGGATGTGCTTGTAGGTATGCAGGATGGGGTTTTCGGTCTTCCACTTGGGGTTCTGGATAGATTCAAATTTGGATCATTATTCATGTCCCTGTGCCTGGCAACTGCGGAAGCATCCTGGTAGGGTGGATTTATAACTGAGAGGTCCTGAATGGACGGAGGTTTAGAGATCTCATAAAATGTTGCCTTTGATGTATAGATCCTGGTTTGTGGGGTGTCTGGCCTTGTCTTGTTCACTGCTTCGATGAGAGAGATTTTTGAGGCACTAATCTCTGAGGTTATGTGATTTAGAACAGGGTTGGATCTCGCAGCCCAGGACCAGGTCTGGCTGGAAAGTTTGTCATTTGCAAAAGTATTTGTCTCCCTCTGCCCGTTGAAGCCCGACAGCAGAACTGGAGGGGGAGGTAGGTCTGAAACCTGAGCCGGTCCTAGGCCACCAGTGGAGGGGGCTGGGGTCAAAGTCATACTGTGGGTGGATATTTTGGGGCTGGACTGAGACACAGCAGCTGATGGGACTGTTCTGAGTGACCCGTGGGAATTTGCCATCACAATGGAGTTACAAGAAGCAGGAGGAGGCGGAACCTGCTCAGGTGGAGCGAGAGGCAGTGAAGATGGAGGTGGCATCGTGAAAGGAGACACCTCATCAAATAAAAAGGACGAGCACTCATACAGTGGCGCCACCTGCTCCTCGGAGGTCCTGGGTCCAGCCGGGAAACTGCTTTGTTCATACAGTGACCTGGGGGGGCCGCACACTGAGGAGTTCACACTGAAGCCCATGTCTGGGGTCCTGGGTGGGCTGGCCTGGTCGCTGTGCTCCAGGTCGGTGCTGGCTTCATTAACAGGGGACAAACAGGAGCGAAAGGGGACTGGCGTTTGAGACAGGCTGCCCTTCTTCTTTGCTCTTTTCTTCTTGAGTTTCTGCAGCCGGGCATTGTCTTTTCCTGGTTTGGGCAGGAGAGGCGGAGGGTACTGCTGGTCCGACTCCAAACCATTAGTGTAACTGACGTCCATCAGCATGTCAGAGTCCTGCAACACAAGCCAGACACATAAGATAAGATAAGATAAGATAAGGTAAGATAAGATACTTTATTAATCTCACAGTGATGAAATTCACAGTTACAGGTTCTCAGAGAACACTCAGTAGGGTGCAAAAAAGATTGAAAAGTGCAGCAAGTGAGAAATGAAACATAAAATATAATATAAAATACAATAAAAGTAAAAACTCTCTAGAGTTACTGTATACAATTATACAAATATCTTTATCTTTAGTGCACAGCAGATGGATGAGCACAAGTTCACAGCACATTCACACAAACTCATCTTAAAAACTGAGGATGGAAATGAGCTCATAACTGAGGCCATGGAACGCATTAAGCAGATTTATCCAAAGGTTCAGTGAAAACACAGCCAATTGCAGCCAATTATGTTTTCAAATGATCCCGATGCTACAAAAGGTAATCTGTAACTGCCACCCAAAGGAAAAGGCGTCTGTCCTTTTTCAGATTCCACATACCAGAAAGTGGGATCATTTTGAAGTTTGACACCATCATTTATCACAAAGCTTTAATTGGAGGTAATTAAACCTACTCATTTAGACATATACATTGATCAGACTTATTTTTCTTCTTCCAGCTGGAGAAATAAATGAAGACTTGTGAAACAGATCCTGGAGTACACAGCCCTGATGCTCAACACATTCCACACATGACCACACCATGTCTGTCTTTAATGTCCCTGTACTCATTAAAACCTTCTGGGCTGGACTTTTCTTTGTCATCCTATGAAAAACCTCCCATCACACTAGTTACTGTAGCAGGTTCCAATCAAATAAAATCAATTAAAAGTGTTTGTGATATTTAATGACTCCTACCATTCATCCTCATATGTTCTTAGTGTCACATATATTACATGAAGTCCCAGTGTGGGGTGTCGACTCTGATGACACCGGGCGTGACAGGGGTTCTACACCCCCAGTTCTTAATGATGTTGGTCGACCCTGGTAGATGATCTTCAGAATAACATGAAGAGGATTATGTGGATTTTCCAGAATTACATTACATTATTTTAAGTTGTAGCACCCCTACAGGTCTGGCATACACACTACAGCATGTTAAAAAAGGAAAAGCATTTTTAAAACTGACAAGAAATTGATCATTTTTAGTGTCTGTGTGGACTGAATGTGACTTCCGAGTCTAAATGAAACCCTCCCTGTAAAGTCTTAACCTTTTAAAACCATTTGTATCATATGTACTACACCAGGGTCTGAGACCTCTATCTTGCCAATAAGATCAATACTTTCAGGTGTGTCTGACCCAATATTTGTTTTGTGCCCCCTGGTGGATTATCATCCCACTACAGCTAGTGGAAAGGCCTATTGTAACAGCTTAGTTTATTATTATTATTATTATTAGTAGTAGTAGTAGTAGTGATAGTAGTAGTAGTAGTAGTACTAGTACAGTTAAATTGTGTTAGAAATATGTGTATTACATTTGATTCTGCAGGTAAATAATGTTTATAAAAACACCCTGTGTATCAAATGTGATACAAAAACCAAAATTAAATAAAATTACAAAATGCTTAGTTTGGGTTTTGTTAAATGGTCTAATAAATATCTGAATTCCAAAAAATATAATTTTGTGGCTAGTTTTGGATGGATTTCCAAGACTGCTCTGCTTTAACCTGAGCTTTAATCCAGGTCGTCTGACTTAACGCTACAAATGTGGGACCTCTCATCACCTCGGGTCATCTTCAAATTCAGACTCTTAATTGGATCCTGAAGGCGTCTCATTGCTCCAGAAGAATCACCAGTGTAAATAGAAAGGCATGCAAAGCCTTTGTAACCATGACAAACAGCCTTTAAAATAGTCTCAAGGAGACTCGGATTTAAAAGTGACCTCTACAGGAAATCCAGCTGAACCCAAATGTGGCTGAAGTTCACAGGCAGAACACACTTTTTAATGTCAACAAGTCCAGAAGATATGTGCACTAGCTTTTACACCAGGCTGCTAAAGGGGTCAGAGGTCAGATCAGACATGTTCCCACATAGACCTAAAAATATACATATATACACATACACATTATATGCCCTCGCCCCCAAACTTTCTCCAAAAACTTCCAGGTAGGGAAGTAGCAGTTTTCAGATTACCCGGAATTCTTAAGGGGCGGGGCTGTGTGCTAGAGAACGCTGTTTGTTAGACTACACTTGCAGCGTTCCACATTCCATTGACCCACCTCTAAGACACTTAGATGCAGTAAACTTTTGTATTTTGCATATTTTATTTCCACAAGCTTCATATTTTAATTATTCAGAAAATGGATCAAAAGAGAAGGTACGACGAGTGGACAGACGACGGGGTCCAGGCGGTTCTGAGTGAATTTGCAGACAAGGAAATTCAGGTGGACTTTCACTAAAACCAAACAATCAAGTTTATATACGACAAATACGAGAAAAGCTGAGGAAATGTACGCAGGGTTCTATGAAACTAAAGAACCACAACGGTGGCAGTGGATCTGACCACTGAACAAACCAGTGGACGTCAGACAGATTCACCTTCAGTTTGATCCATGCTGTAACAGAACCCAAAGTGGGTTAACAATGTTAATGTTAAGCTTCCAGCTGAAATGGACTGGACAGACTCAGCCCAGTTTCTGAACCTGCCCTGGTCCATTTAGAACCACCCAAGTAAGACATGTGACATCAGACCAGAACCTGTCATCGTGTGGTCTGTTTCAGTTTTGCACTTTTATTACTTTCATGTACTGACACTGGTCCAAACTCTGGTTCAGGACCAGCTGGACATTGGTCCAAACACTGGTCCAGGACCAACTGGACATTGGTCCAAACACTGGTCCAGGACCAGCTGGACAATGGTCCAAAATCTGGTCCAGGGCCAGCTGGACATTGGTCCAAACACTGGTCCAGGCAGGACCAGCTGGTCCAGACATTGGTCCAAACTCTGGTCCAGGACCAACTGGACATTGGTCCAAACACTGGTCCAGGGCCAGCTGGACATTGGTCCAAACTCTGGTCCAGGACCAGCTGGACATTGGTCCAAACACTGGTCCAGGACCAGCTGGTCCAGACATTGGTCCAAACTTTGGTCCAGCACCAGCTGGACATTGGTCCAAGCACTGGTCCAGGACCAGCTGGTCCAGACACTGGTCCAAACTCCAGTCCAGGACCAGCTGGTCCAGTCACTGGTCCAAACTCCGGTCCAGGACCAGCTGGTCCAGAAGCCTGAACCTTTCACAAATGTTTTCTTTTTTAATTTAAGGCACTTTGTTTTTTCACCTTTTGTTTCAGTTTGTCATGAAAAACTTTATGTCCTAACATTGTCGGTTCATTTCTATGTCATTAAATATAAGTAGAATATATGTGGCTTTTTAACTAATATGCAGCTGAATGAAATCCACTCATTTGTGTAAATGTGTGACTTTATGTTGAACCTGAACAATAAAAAGGACCATCCATCACATTTAAAGTTAAACTGGATTTAGTTTAATGAAATACGCATTCTTAAGTAGAAATTGTCCATGTGTCCTGATGGTTAGCTTCATTTAAAACATGTTCCAGATGGAGATTCAAGGGATCCAACACTCAGCCAACATGAACCAAACCATCCACTGCAGGTACAATGTCCTTTTATTGTGTCGGAGCTCAGTTTGTGAATGGACCTGCAACTTCTGTTCCCCCTCCCCGAGATGGAAAAGGGCCTAATTGTCCCTAAACTCTAGTCCAAATATGTTCTCACACTTAAAATCAGACAGAATCACCCACAGAGGAACTTTTCAGTCAGATAGAAGAACTGATTTATAGACCATAGATCTGGAAAATCTGATTTAAACTAATCTGAATAAGATTATTTTCACTTGTAACATTGGCTTTTTTTTTTTGCTTGAATTAAATAAAAAAAAAAAAAATTGCCAATGAAGTTTTTACAGATGAACCTTTTATGATACAGCATCAGATCCTGTTCTGATCAAACACAAATGTGTTTAGTGTTTGTGCATAGTTCTGTTGGAAATAATATTTTATTTTTTGTTTTTTAAAAGAAAAAGTCACAAGACAATCAAAAATCAAAAATGTTCCCCTGTTTACAGTATATA
>JAPSES010000001.1:23096434-23109447 GCA_029822895.1 Maxillicosta whitleyi
ACACTGCAACCAAACTCCTCTACTGATCTAAAATATTTAATAACTTCTGATCCACTAAATCTATCACTACATGTAAAGAATTGATATAAAATACAGTTTGTCATCTTTTTTATAGTAATCAGATATGATCCATTTGGACGTTCAGAGGCTCCATAGTTACTATGGAAACACTGTCATCTTCTACAACATTAAATCACCAGTAAAACCCATGGAGTTGGATCAATGACAGTGGATGAAATGTTCCTGGAGTTATATTGTTCCCTAAATTCCCTAAAATGTACACATTTTTGCATCAAAGACAACTATAATTGTTTAGATTGCTATTGTATTAGGCATCGCCTTACCGGACCTTTTTTTTCTTTTTTACCAAGTTTCATATGGTACCACTCATAACACTCGCTCTATATCTAGTGAAGTTAGAAGGCAAAATAGAACACCTCCATCCAAAATTCCAGTGTTTTTGACAAAAAAAAATCTACATAAAAAATTTTGGATGCGCCAATACAGATACTGGTATCAGCCCGATACTTGCTTGACATTCTCGTATTCGTACTCATTAAACATTTGCCGATACCACGCACCGATACTACTATTACACAACACTACACAACATCAGCAGTCATGTTCAGAGGATGTCATTTGTTGTTCTACCTAATGTAAATGTCTAGGAGGAGACAAAGTGTCAGGGAATTAGCCTAGACTAGTCCATAGAAGAAGACATGACTAGTCACACACATGCTTAATCATTTCATCGTCAGCAGTGTGGGAGTATTTCAGTCTTTGTGAGGACGACAGGAGTAAGGCGGATTGCAAACTATGTAGTGTCAAGGTGTCGAGAGGTGGAAAGGAAAGCACGTCATTTAATATGAGTAATTTAATCAAATACCTAAAGACACACCATAGTGATAAGTACGATGAGTTCGCCAAGGCTAGCACAAGCTATCAAACATCAGCCAACTTTACCCGACGTTTTTAAGAAGAAGGAGAAAATGTCCAAAGATAGCACTCGGGCCACTTTCAGTCGTTGACAATGTTGGTTTTCAGTGTGTTATAGATGTTCTAGAGTTCAGATACGAGCTACCCATTCGCCACTAAATCATAGTCGTGATGTTGCCTAAAGTGTTCGATGTTGTGAAAAATCCCGTTCAGTCAATGGTACATGGCATCGAGTCAATAAGCTTCACGATTGATATGTGGAGTTGCAGCGTTTGCCCGATGTCCCTCTTAAGTTTATCAGCCCAGTGGATAGATGAGGCGTTTACTCGTCATCAAGTTATACTCCACACGAAGCTATTTCAAGGCCACTACACAAGCTTGGCCACAGCGGAGATATTCCTTGAAATGCTACAGCCCTGGGGAGTTGAAAGAAGTTCGGTTCATGTTGTCCTCCACAACAACGCGAGAAATATGATTCTGGGCATGAGTGATGCTGGACTTCCTAGCCTGTGTTGCACCGCTCATTCTCTCCAGCTTGTGGTTAACGAGGGGCTACTGTCACAGAGGAGTGTTGCTGATGCGGTAGCAGTGGGTCGGAGGATAGTTGGCCATTTTAAAAAGTCTCCTCTAGCCTACTCCAAACTCTCCAAACTCGAAGACATCCAGTTGGAGATGAACCAGCCTGGATCGGGGGGGGCAGAAAACCCTCTCAAAAACTGAGATGGAACTAAGAGAAGAACTGAGAAGAACTAAGATGTGACATGTATATTGTGCTTTGAATAATTTTGTCCGATGTAATATTTATTCACAAAAATCAGATTGAAAACATGTTTCCAGATTGGGTAAATCTATTTTGTTTCTACCTCTGTTTTATCTTCCATCTCCTCCGTCTGCCCTAAATACAACAACAGGAAATAGTTTCCACTGAGTGTTAAAGATTTTCTTACTTATTAAATGTCAGGATCTGAGGACATGGACCAGGACACACAGGTCTGGGTCACGTGTTCTGTTAGATTTAATATCTAATATTTTCAAAGCTCAAATACAACATTATTTAATCTTCAACTTTCTTGTTTTTTTGTTTTCATACGTTATAATTGTAAAAACTCTTCCAATATTTAAGAAAATGATGTCCTTCCATGATGCTGTTTGTCAAATGTTCTGTCATTTAAACCCTGGAATATGTCATTAAACATATGTTGGACAGAAACAGGATGAAAAAGTCTGAAAAGCACTTTTAAAAGTACATTGTTTGACCTTAAGAAGTAAAGGAGCAGAGTGGAAGTACAAAGTTATATACAACGGAAACACTCAAATAACTCAAGAATATATTACATTACATTTGGCAGACCCTTTTATCCAAAGCGACTTACAATAGAGGACGTAAACATAGCATATAGCACTTGCAGATACAAAGTGTACAGGAAATATACAGAACAATAGGTGCGACTGCAGACTGGGTTTAGTAGGGTTTTTTTTTTGTTTTGTTTTGTTTTGTTTTGTTTTGTTTTGTTTTGTTTTGTTTTGTTTTGTTTTGTTTTGTTTTGTTTTGTTTTGTTTTGAGTAGACAGACACATACACACCACAATATACCATAGAGTCTACCCTGGGTCTAGGCAGCTCAGACATCAGTGCAGTAAGTAATCTTTAAAGAGGAGAGTCTTAACGTGCTTCTTGAAGGCTGAGAGAGATGATGCTAGTCTAGTTGTTTCTGGAAATTTGTTCCACCACTGAGGGATTATTAAGGAGAAAGTTTGGCCTGGGATCGCTTAGAGCAAGCTGGGGGTACGGCTATCATATATGATACTTGTGTTACAGTCATGTTAGTTAGATATAATATAATAGTTGAGTTTAGTGCTTTGTTCTATTTCACTACTGATGGTTTTACGAAACAGAAAACTTCCTTCATTTATGTAAGCAACCAAACTGAAAAGATTAACTGAGTTATTCCAAGAGGTCATTTGTTTTTAGTTTGTGGTATAATTTCAACAGAAGTTTCACTGAAATTCAAGAAATTGTGAACCAAACAAAGTAAATATCTAAGAAAATCTTACAATTTAAATGTGAAATAATCGAAAACAGATACAAAAACCACGCCATCATTTGGTTTGAGTGGTTTCACTTACAACTTAATCTGTCATCCATAAGGTTTTCCACTGGGAGGTCACTTATTTTATTTCTGTGATAGAACTATAAAACCAGAAACTCCTCGACTCATTTAATGTCTGCGGGCCCAAATGGAACTAAATAATCTAGCATTGCTAACATGTAACTCCTGATTTTTAGGGACTTATGCTAATAGTTTAGGGAATATGCTAATTAGTTTAACCCATAAAGACTCAAACATCCACTGTTGATCTAAACTGTTGATCTGTTCATTCTATCAATACATGTAAATAATTGGTGTAAATTGCAGTTTTTCATCTTTTCATGGTCATCAGATATGACCCATTTGGGCGTTGAGAGGCTCTGTAGTTACTGTGGAAACACCATCATCTTCTACAACACTAATTCACCAGTAAAACCCATGAAGTTCAATGACAGTGGATGGACACACAGGGATTATGTTCAGTTAATCATAGATTTCACTAAAAAAGTCACTTGTTCTTCATTTGTTCCTGTTTTGATAGAATAAACCTTTGACTTTACTCTGAGATGTAATGAACATCTATAGGATCAGTGAATTAAATATAGGAAAATAGATGATTTTCACTGGTAAAAATCCTGAAGTCAGAGGAAAACATTATAATAAATGGTGATAAATCACTTAAGAAAGGTTAAATAGATAAAAAAAAAAAAAAAAAAGTCATTTGGGAACAGCTACAAAAGTCACACTGGGTTAATGGGTTAATCCAGAACAGGATATTTGTTTATTTGGAGAAGTATGACACACACTAGGGTTTATATGTCATCACACAAGTAATCCTGCAAATTTAGAGCGGCTTCTATTACTCACACTGATACTGTTAAGCACAAAAAAGTACTTTTAAGGAAAAACGTAATGAGTTACTTTATCACACCATACCAGAAATGACACTATGATGGAACTCCCTCCTGTGTGTTGGAGGAATTGTGGAAACCAACGTGTAATTCATTACCATAGAATGTGAGACTGTGATGGTATTAAACGAGTTCGGAGAGACATTCATAATACCATAAAGAGTATTTTTAAATGTGCCATTCCCTTCAACATCAAAACCTTATACTTTGGGTGTAAGAGTGAGGGAAAGAAAGGTAAATATTTAATTAATATATTGCTAACTGCCTGTAAAAATAATAAACAAAAAACAAAACAGTGACTAGGAATTGATTACGTCAAGAAAAGCTATCCCTGTCAGCATAAATGGACATAACACTGGACATTTACAAAATGGACAAAATAACTGCATTGGTACGTCATAGAGTGGAATCTTTTGCTTCAGATTAAGAGAATAGGGTTCAATATATGGTAATTTAGAGGCCTGATTATATTTTATATAAATCAACAATAACAGCTACATGGTCACTCGCAAATGTTTATTGTTCTAGATCTGTTTGGGTATTTTTATGTTTGTTCTATTACTTTATTTAAATTGTCCCTTCTATAGATTGTTGAGAAACAGATATATTAGAGATATAGACTTGAGAAAATGAGCCTGCAGTACACATGTCAATATGAATGAATGTACAATATGTGTCTGAATATCAGTATGTGCCCAAGATGTACGTGTCAATGGAAAACTTTAAAAGCAATACATAAATAATTATTTAATTTTGAATTGTTTATTAAGTGCTTTTAAATTTTAACATTTTTAACAATATTATATTATATCCTACTTTCATTGAGCTAATGTCTTTTCACATATATGTGACCTAATTATTGGTATCAAATACTAACTGATTTTGGATCATTTTAACACTTTGAATACCAGTTTTTGTTGCAATGCTGCCATATTTTCATATAAAACAATAATAATGATAATGAATTATCATCAATTTACTGCTAGCAAAGTGAAATTTTGTGTTGAATCTTTGTAACCTACTATGTAAATTATTAACAAAAACATTGGTTTTGTTTTGGCACTTTTGCACAAATGGACAAAATACACACTCTACTGCTAAGCACAAAAATGTGCTTTTCATAACATAGCTATTAGGCACACTATGGATTGATTTGTATGGGTTTCAAAGGCACTTTTCTTTTGCTCTTCACAGTATCTATATATAGTATTCTGCTTTTACACTGTGTGCTAGACTCCTGCTGAGCTGAAAATGATAATATCAACAAAAAAATACACACTTGCTAAAATTCATGCCATATGCATGAATACAGCAAAAATGATCAAAAATGAGGAATGAAAAGTCAGACCCTGAGCATTAGTGTTATTTCCATTTTATCTACTCAGTGATCACAAACTTCTGCAACATCAGTCATGTTGTTTTTGTTTACGTTCTTCTCGGTTCATGTTAAGTGGGTGGGTCCCAATGTGGGTAATGTGTGGATTATGTCAAAAAGTGGCAATATTAAAAGTGTAAATGCGAAGTAAATGATATAATTTAATACTATGAAGCCTTGAAGTAACTTAAAGTGAACAAATAAACGAATTTCATATTAATATTTAATGATCGTTGTTTTTTTTTTAGTTGTGACCCCCCCTCCGGTTAGCACCGAAATGGAACAGTCCGTGGGCGGAGTCACGGCCCAAGCAGAGCTTTAGCAGGCTGGAGTGAAGATAGGGTTTGCTGTTGTTTTGCTGTAGTCTTATCTCAGTAGCTTCGCACTTTATACGTCCTTTCCATCGTTTCAGTTCAGAGTGAACTAAAAAAAGTCAGTTTCATCTCAAAATCATCTTCAATCGCGATTGAAATCGGCTGCATCGAGTGAAAAGAGTCCGGAAAAGGCAAACATGAAATGGATGTTCAAAGAGGATCACTCCTTGGGTAAGGGAGGAGGAGAAGGGGCAGGTTTCAACAAAATACGGACAAATATCCACTGTAATGCATTTATTCTGTGAGTGACTTGTATTATTTATAGTATGAGAACATTATTAAATGCTACAAAGTGTATTAAGCCTGAATGTGAGCCTCGTCGGGAGTCCCAGGTTGGCCTGTCCTTCAGGCTTTTGTTTAGAGAAGAGGCTTTATCGACCGAGCATTACCATAAAAAAACATCTATAAATATAAATGTCAGCTTCTTTAAAAGCTACTCCACGCATCTCCACATTAAAAACTATCCACTGAATCCATGTAGACAGACGTAGCTTCGTGTCTTTGTCCTTTTATATCCACTCGTCGACGACCTGGTTTCAGGCTGATGCTGGATATGGACACATTAAGCTGCTAAGCCTCGATTCTGCTTTTGGGTTATTGTTAGTAACTGGATAATAAAACTGTGCTCTCTGTGTATTTGTCCACTCTGTAAGTATTTTGCTGCTCTCTGCCTTACATTAACCTGGAGGCCTGTAAGGCGTCACCAGGAAAGTTGTTTATTATGGTCAGTGCCAGGCCTGTGTGCTGCTTTTAGGTTTGCTCCCAGTTCCTCTTGTATTTACATAATGGCTTCTCTGGCCTACTGAACAAAGCTCATTTTTGAGACTGTAACTGTATCTATTCCTACTAAATTAACTTGTGATTAAGTTTGTAAGCGACAAAAAGAGGAGACTAACCTAAAAATAAAACTTGCTTCTGACAAAACATGATAGTTAATGTTTATCAAGTATTCTAACCTCCAGATTCCTCAAAAAAAAAAAAAAAAATATGTTAACTTATCAAAAGTGAGTCTGTCTCTGGTTTTCTAAATCTTTGAAAGTTGACAGCAACAGATGTGGAATTTACTTTATAACTATTTATTGTATGGTATTTTCTTGTGTGGTATTAAGATAAAATTTAAGCATATAATGTGTTTGTTTGTTTTTGTTTTTTCCTGTGTGAAAGTTTTCTTTGCGGATAATGTATCCCCCATATTCGCAGAAGTGTTTTTGGCTTAGACACTCCAATGTTATTGTAGGTAATCTTTAAAGACCACATTACCCATAAGCCCTAGCTCTTCATATTGCAAAGAGGGCGTTACCTCTGCAGACAGGAGTAAACATGATGAAAATCACCAGCCTCTTGTAAAACAAACATGTGGCAGGAATTGTTATTGCACTTATTTAGGTGTATATTCTTTTTTTTTTTTTTTCTATAACTGTGCATTTCACATATTTATGGACACTTCAAGAATTTTCTTTTCCTAAACAAAAACTTTTCTTAAATAATAAGAAAACTTTACTTAAAACCGCCAGAAAAACCATATTTACATGAAGAAATTGCTGACGTAATGTTAAACTTAGTTTAAGATCAATTAAAAAATTCTAAGTTTATAATTAGTGAATTAATTCCTTGTTTTTCTTTTCTTTTTAATCTAAATTATTTTTGTCATAGTACCATGACGATGAGGTTTGCTTTTGTACTTTTTTTGTGTTTGTCTAAAAATGACTCATTTATTTATTTATTTTTACATTAAACCACATTTTCAACATTGAAGTCAGTCAGTTATTTGTAATTCAATCTGTGTTTAGGTCAAAGAAGTATTTTTGACAAGTTTTTCTTGCTTTTGTTTCTCACATATTTAGCCCATTTCCTCATAAATGATGAATTAGCCTCATTAGACTAATTTATTTTTAAGAAGATACTTCTCAAAATGTCCCATAGTGTATTTGTTGGTGGGGTTTCCATAGCAGTGTCTTATAAGTACACAGACAGACAAGAATGATGGTCCTAATCCACAGTGGCTGGATCTAAATGTCTCTTCTGCAGTTAAGTATTGATTTTTGTGTTTCAAGGGTTTTCCCTTGTGTTTAGAGGAACTTTAAACCAGGAAATCTTCCTTTGATGAATCATGTACTAACACTAATGTTTTGTATGTCTGTTTTTCTCCAGAACATCGATGCATAGAATCAGCAAAAATCCGCAACAAGTACCCTGACCGGGTCCCGGTGAGTCAGTGCCGTCGCACTGCGTGTGATTCACAGCTGCGTGTTATTCCCTGTTCTAATCGTGTTTGTCTCCTGTCAGGTGATCGTGGAGAAAGTGTCTGGATCACATATCGTGGACATTGACAAGAGGAAGTACCTGGTCCCCTCTGATATCACAGTGGCTCAGTTCATGTGGATCATCAGGAAACGCATCCAGCTGCCGTCAGAGAAGGCCATCTTCCTGTTCGTGGACAAGACAGTGCCTCAGTCCAGGTGAGAACCAGGATCCTGATTAGTCAACTTATAATAGAATTTTCTCCTCATGGTCAGGTTAGCTGCTAATATTCTACAATTCTGGCCATATAGACCAAAAAACTGGACAGAAATGATATGTTTGTTTGATGTAAAGAAAGGAACGGTACCTTATAGTCAGTGGGGTTGTGAGAGATTTTATTAGTATTTATTGTTAGCTGAGGGGGAAAAAACTGAGGGACAAATCTTTATTGACTTATTACTTTACTGGTGACTATAATAGACATTTTGTCAGTGTAGGGTCCATTATCTTAACAACTTTATCTCACATATCTTGTACTTTGTTGGATTGAAAACTGCCACTGATGGCAGTGTCCAGTATTTATATATATATATATATATATATATATACACACAAATATACGTTACCCATATTTACATTTCCCTGGCATAAATGTGGGATGAATAACAACAAACACCAAATAAAGAAGTGGAAGATAACACTGGTATGAGTTATTTGCCAAATTATCATCTTTAGTATTGGTATCTGCCCAGAATTTTGCAGGTGGTGCATCCCAGATATTGATCATGTGACTTTATCCCAAAAGTGCCTGATGTGAATAGATTAAAATTGTTGTGTTTTATAGAAGTATTAAGAAGTATTATTAAATGTCAGAAGACTCCAGAAGTGATGTGTTAAATGGTTTAATCTCACAGCACAACTGTAACATTCAGTTATGGACGTGAGGACAAACATGGACTCTGACAAACTGCTGCTTCATGACTCTCATATCATGACGCGTTGGACAGAACCGTCAGTCAGTTGACACCGATGGCTTTTATCAGCAGAGACACAGTCTGCTTTCATCTCCTGTGTCATTCTTTATCTGGACTTCATGGCATGGATAGAACTGGTGCTTGTTTAAAAGGCAACATCAGTCAAATTAGGAGCTCTAAAAAAGCTACCTAAAAAGAAGTTAAATTTATTTGCTTATTATTAGTTAAACTTAAAGATATTTATTCCTAATTCTGCTCGTGGCAAAAGTTGAACCAATGATGAGCCGTTCTTTTTAGCAGATCACATTTTTTTTTCACATTAGACAGACAAAATCTAGTTCAAACAAACACTTGTCATGCAGACAGCAACGATTCTAATGCAGTTTATGTATTTGGCTAAAAGTTGAATATACAATCTAATTGTATGGGTTTTACATGTTTTCTGATTAAATGAAAAATATAAACTGTAAGATAGGCCTAGTCATTTGTAGGTTTTGTTGGTGTTAACTTGGTAGCTCCATCCATCCTGTGTCTAAATAAATGTATAGTACCTGACACTCACACTTTCCATTCTTTGGTGTAGAGGAACAGCTATGTGTATCTAAACAAATACAACTCTTTTAAATTTGTTGAATATTAATTCATAAAATAAGGTCAGGTCACATGCCATAATTTCATAATAGCATTAACTATCATAGTAAATTTTACATCATTGTTTCTTTCCAGTATAGAAGCTGAAATGAGTTATTTGATTTTGATTCTTTATGGTCAGAACAAAGATAAACAGTGAATAAACAATAGTGTGACAGAAATGTAGATATTCATTCAAATCCATTAGAATGAGTAATACGCATGGATAATAATAATTAATGTGCTCACAACAAGGGTTTTCCTACAGTGATCAGGCAGCCGCATGATCCTAAACCAGATTAATATAAACTGAATGTGAATAGCATCAAAACTAACTATATTTACTTTTCCTAGAGCTGTCAATTGCAACTGTTTGAAAATCGTCTATATATGTCTATATTTATTGGGTTGCTCACAGATACAGGGACATTTATATATTCCAAAATTAGGTCAAATTTAGTGCTGTCAATTGGCTGAAATGTTTTATCAGATTAGTCACAGGGCTGCTGTGGATTAATTTGATTAATCATAATTCAATATCATTAATTTTTAATGCATATTAATCATGTTTACGACAACAGACTCAAGAAAGAAGGGAAAAAAATATATGTATGCGTATCTGTTTTACTTGAATTATTCTTCGTATATTTCACTTCAGACTAAATCATTTTGAATATGCAACAAAACAAGTGTTCCTACTTAGTCCTTAGAAATAAGAGAGATTACAAGAAAACATGAATAAAAAAAACATATGCATCTCAGTGTTTCCTGCAGCACTTTCTAGCCAAGGTGGCCCCACTGCCTTGCTAACATTCCAGGAAAAAAAATTCCTTCTGAGCCAAAAAAACAACCAAAAAAAGTAGTAATGCATTGTCAAGCGCAGGCATTAAGACAGTATTGATGAGACTAAATTGTGACACCTAGTGGTTGCATATATTACTACACTGTGTCTGTCATCCTCAAGGCACAATTAGCAAACTATCAGTACACTACCAGTACGCTATCCGTGCAACACCGCACTGCACTGGAACACCGCTACTAAACAATTTTCTGCGGTAAACACTGCATCTACATAAAAACTAAATCTGACCTCATTTGTACATCCATAAAGGAGTGGGAGGAAGTAGAACTATTTGAGTGTTGTTCTGATTGACTGGAGTTGATCTGTTTGTGTTTCAGCATCACGATGGGGCAGCTCTACGACAAAGAGAAAGACGAGGATGGCTTTTTATACGTGGCTTACAGCGGGGAGAACACCTTTGGATTTTAAAGAAAAGCACCGGTGGTGAGCGGCCTTACCCACGGCGCCACACTGACACCCACCCACGTCTAATCACAGCCCCCACTCGAACCCCCGGTGAAACTGTGGGAAACCCCAGAGAGATTTCAGAGATGCGAATGCAAACGGAACGATGGACTGACTGCTCACCCGACTGGATGAACATCAACCAATGAGTCACTGGTGGGATTGTTCTGGCCCATGTCGCACCAGTTCTTTCTAGATTCATAGATGAAGTTGTGTATAGTGTGTTTAAACTTGAATTGTTTGATGTTGTGAATAGACTGTTTTACTTTTAGAAGAGATCTTGATTTTTGTTTTTCAGTTTTATTCCGTTTCCTTTTGGTTAAGCTTTCCTCTTTGAAGACAATATTTAAAAAAAACATGTAAAAAAATTTAATTATTTGACGGTAAGGTAGCTGGATGACCTAACCAATAAAAAGCTGAAAATCCAACCTGGAGTGTCTGTTTTGTTTTGGGGTTTTTTTTCCCAATTATTTATGTGTCGGTAAAATAATTTCCTGTGATAAAATGTGTACCTTGTTTTCAGCCATGAGTATCCAACATCCAGGTGATTCTCACTAGGATTAAACCAGGGCTGTCAAACTCATGTTAGTTCAGTGGCCACTTCCCAGTATGATCTGAGGTGAACCAGACCAGTAAAATGATAATAATAATAATGTCTGCTCCATATATTTCTGCGTTTTAGAGTGAAAACAGTAAAATAATTTCACCATTTCCTGTACACCATGTATCTGCAAGTGCTATATGCTATGTTTTTGTCCTCTATTATAAGACTGGATAAATGAGATGTAAATGTAATAATGTAAAATTACAGTAGGAAAACATATATTTACAAACAATCCTTTAAAAAAATGTGAATAATATGAAGAACTTTGAAAAAAAAGTGAAATTTCTTAAGCAAAATAAGTGCAATTTTAACAATATTCTGTCTCAGTTTATCATTTACAAACATGCATGACAACGTACAGATCACAGTTGATCTACAAATACACAAAATATTTAGAAACGGGCAGAATATTGGTCCAGTTACACCTGAGTTTATTAAGACGTTTCAGCTCATTCACTTTTCTTCTGAAACAATATCATAGAAACGTAAACATTTAATGAGTGACTTTTCATTATGTATAGGTTGGTATGACAGTATTTTACTGGTTCTGATCCACTTGAGTTTGAAATGGGCTGAATGTGGAACCAAAACCAAAATAATTTCCATGTCCTTGATTAATAATATCTAATTAAATTGTTCATTTTCACAAATCTGAACATTACAATGGGTTAAAGATGGACCAAACTACACACAAATAACACAAGTAAAACGTGCTGATAAACTGTTGAGTTGATGTTTTGGAAGTTAAAGTAGTAATGTTCAGACCAGTAATGTTAATTATAACTAACCACAGTGAAGGTTAAACCAAAGTTTTAGAACTTACAGCACTGTGATCCATGTGAGTTTTGGTTCCTAAAACACCAAATACATTCGACTTCAGCTTCAACAGAGAAAATCACTGGGTCACAAGTGTTTGGATTTTTTTTTGTTTTAGATGTACATTTTCTCACCTTTAAATCTTGTCCATATGTTGAGTCCAACAGTATTAGAGCTGTGAAACCACACAAGCTGGACAAAATACATAAAACATGGATAGCACTCAATATATTATACATACATGACAAAAATGACAAAATAAGTATTTTTTTATTAATTTATTGCATGTTTTATGTCAACACTAAATCTCTAAATCTCATTTCCAGCTCATTATGTTTATGTATATGATAATCAGTAAGATATTTAACCAAAACTGCTATTAGACAGACAGACAGACACAGAGAGCGAGATAGATAGATAGATAGATAAGATAAAATAAAATAAAATAAGAAAGAGAAACATAACAAAACAATATCAAACCTTGATAAACTGAGCCCCTGTGTGGTGATGAAAGAGTATGACTGACTGGATGTGTTCTTATTTTGATCATTGCTGATTTGTTGTAATTCATGGTTCTTAATGTTGCAGCTGTTCTTGGTTCATCTGAAGAAAACAAACACATTTGCAAAGACAGCGATCCTTACTTACTTTAGTACTTACTTAGTAGTTCCTTTAAAATGTAAAAGTCCAAGTACTGACACAATGTCAGTCTGTGGACTGTGTCATTATGATACAGAATGTAGACATACTTATTTAT
>JAPSES010000001.1:23109547-23126998 GCA_029822895.1 Maxillicosta whitleyi
TACAATCATGCAAAGTTTGAAGAAAATCGGAGTAATAGCCTTAGAGAAATCTTCCGGACAAAGTTCAAGGCGGACACGGACGCGGTGGACGCGGCTTTGGTTACGACACAAACACATATAGCTCTGCACTTACGTGGGAACTAATGAAGGAACTTAACCATGTTTTTGTCATTCAAGGAGCATTCGTTTTCATATCTATTTTATCCTTTTGTTACAAGGACTGCTGCTGCAAACCACAGTTGAATAACTTTGGCTTATTTAATTTCTCCTCAGTGTACGGACAAATGAACAGTCTGAGACTAAGAGCAGGTTCTAATCCTGCGTTTTCTCTGTTTATTAGCCTCAGGTCTGCAAATAATAATCACATACAGTACAAACTTCCAAACCAGGGTTGTCCAAATACAGTCCCTGGGGGCTGGTATTGTGCATGTTTTATGCCACGTTTCTACTACATGGTACTAGGTCGACTCAATTCGGCTCGGCTCGACTTGACTCTGTGTTCCTGTGCTGCGTTCCCACTTATGTGGAATCAGCTCGACTTGTTACTCCGATGCACCGTGTTATTTCCATCTCCTCTGTTCAGAGAGTTGCTGAAAACTCGCTCGTTGTGTGTTTTCTTGTCTGAATTTTTACATTGGCCACCAAAGACTGAATTTCTTCAATCGACCATGGTGTAGTTTTGTTCTGTCATCATGTGGATTCATGGATTATTATTTACTGTCTACTTCCGCATCTGATTTTTGTAAAACGTCACGGAGAGAACTGGTCTGCAAAGGTTATACATCACAATTTAGTATTACTTGGAACTACGGCGGAAGTGGTACCAAAAAAGTAGTACCAGGTACCAGACTCCAAGTCCTTTTTTGTAATGGACACGAAGAAATGCCAAGTCGAGCTGAGCCGAGTCGAGCCGGTGGGATGTAATGGAAACTGGGCAGATATTTAGATATTTCCCTCTTCCATCACACCTGTACATCATTCCATCATTATCAGGCTTCTGCAGAGTTTGATGATGAGCTGATTATTAATTTAACTAAATGTGCTGGAAAAGGGAAATATCTAAAACATGCAGGATACCAGCCCTTGAGGACCAGGTTTGGACACCCCTGGTCTACCGTTTCTTGGTTGGTGTACATGCTTGTTTTTAATTTTTATTCTGTATATATATTTACACTTTTTTTTTTTTTTTTACTATTTTGCACCACAAGAGACTTGTGTCTTCATTTTGTTGTACTTATGTATAATGACAATACAGGTATTCAAGCACCATTATACAAGTAATGCATTCACACAGACGTACTGATCACCTGTTTCATCAGCATGCTTAGTTGTAAATTAAATTATTTTGCACGGGGGGTTGATAAGTGATGCGATTAAAATGAAACAAAGCAGACAGCAACATATGCAGATTCATCTAAAAAAAAAAAGAAAAAAGGATTTCATGAAAAAGTTTTTCTAGTAACTGAATTCAAACGAAAATTTCATAATATTCATTTAAAAAACGTAAAGCATAAATTATGATCATTTCTACACTATATTTGGGGTCTGGATTTTTTCCCTTAAATTTCTGCATCAAAACAAAGTGATGCTCAAGCGATCGTCCTGTGGTCAGTGACATGTTATAGAAGCACAGGTGGCTTTGACAACAGTCTTCAGAGCATCTGTGTTTTTGGATCTGGCGTCTCTTAGTTTCCTTTTGACAATAGATTCTCTATGGGGTTCAGGTCAAGTGAACTGACTGGACAATGAAGTACAGTTACCGGTGTTGTATAGTAACAAAGGAATGTTTCACTACTGCACACAAGTATGTTTTGGGAGAATTAGTACTTCACTGAGTATGTTTCATTGTTTACTTTTACTTCACTACCTTCCTAACTCAATTGCACACTTCTACTACAATACATTTTTAATGCACAGTATTGTTACGTGTTACAAAAAATAGATTAAATAAAATTTGATGTTTTCACCGCTGAGATTACCGGTGACTGCAACAAAGTCAGGAAGCTTGTCATCGGGCCTAATCGAGTAATGTACAAATACAAACAATGATCCACACACAATCTGTTGATGTGAGCAGCAGCATAATATTCCAGATTCTGATGTCTTTGGTTGATTCTAACATTTACTTGTACTTTTCATTACTTAAGTATATTTAAGTGTGGATTACTTGATATAATTAAGTAGAGTAAATACTAGATACTTAAAAACTTTAACGTGAGTAACATTTCAGTTGGTGACTTAAACTTCTACCAAAGTAATTTTTTTGGTAGGGTACCTATACTTCTACTTAAGTGTGACTTTCCAGTACTTTATAGAACACTGACAATAACACTGTGTTCAACAAACCAGTTCTGAGTAGTTTCGGTACTGTGGAAAGGTGTCAAGTCCCACTAATAAAGAAATAAATATCTCCATAAAGCTTGTCAGCAGACAGAAGCCTTAGGTGATGTAAAACCTCCTGTTATAGGGCTATGTTAACTTTGGATTTGATAAAACACAGTGGATCAACAACAGCACATCACATGACACCACAAACCATCAGTGACTGTTGAATCTTCACGCTGGACTTGCAGCAGCTTGGTTTCTGTGCCAGTCTGCGACCTTGAATTCTAAATAAAATGCTAAATTTACAGTGATCTGAAAATAGGACTTAAGAACACTGAGACATCATCCACTTTTCTATTCAACATAGGTAAGATTCGTCTGACATTATCTCTTGTCCCTGACAAACTGACTCCAGCCTCCAGCTTTGTGAAGCTTTATCAAGGTCTTGAGTCAGGTTTTCTCAACTCTCTTCTCAAGGCTGCAGTTGTCTCTGTTGCTTGTGTACCTTTCCCTCCCACACTTCTCCCTTCCAGTAAACTATCCACTTTAATACAGCCCTGCCTGTCAGCGCTGATATCCTGTGTCTTAGCCGTCACATGAAGGATGTCACCCTTCTCCATGGTGGTGCTAGTGTTTACTGAACACTATCCATGGTGTTTAGACTGAATAAATACTGATTTGCTCAGACTCAAAGTGAAATATTCTATTATCTTGAGAGAGGATTTTTTTTTAAAATTATTATAGTCTGTAATGAGGATTCGGTTCATGTACATGTTGGGAAATGATTTTTTAAATATCATTTTCTGGAGTAAGTGATAATTATTTATTTGTTTGTT
Organism: Maxillicosta whitleyi; assembly: GCA_029822895.1. Lineage (NCBI taxonomy): Eukaryota > Metazoa > Chordata > Actinopteri > Perciformes > Neosebastidae > Maxillicosta > Maxillicosta whitleyi. The sequence goes on from JAPSES010000001.1 coordinate 23,112,709, forward strand.
TATTTATTCTTTTTTTAAAAACCTTTTTTTTTTTTTTTGTTTTACAATATTCAAATTTGTACAATATACAAGTATAGGTCTTCAGCTTTATATACAATAGCATGTAGGGTCCGGGTTTTTGTGTTCCAGGTTTCATTACTGTGGGGATCAAAGTGTAATGCCAAATCTAACGAAATCATATTGAGCATTGTGAAGGGTAAGGTGTCCGACTTTATGAGATACTGTACAGTATATTTATCCATTGGTCCACACACATTGACACATTTCAGTTCAGAAGGAATTTTAAAACTTGAAACAAATTAAAGTCATATTTTCACTCCATATGTGCTGCAAATTTCATTTAACTTTCTGAGGCTCTGTAAAATGTTGTAAAGTTTCTTTTTGAAATACCACAGTTTACAGATTAACAGAATGAGAAATCAACTTAATTCAATTACTCCATTATATTTGATTACCTTTCAAACAAATGTTTTATTCTGGGCAATGAAACTGAAAAGTCCTGAAAGCATCCACTCAAATCAACAATGGTCCATAATGTTAGAGACCTTTTGTGATTTTTGGAAGGAAAATACAATTGATTAAATGCTTATTTGGCTCATTTTTTTAGCAGAACAAGAAAATGTCAAGTGAAGTGGAATAGATCTGATTTTTTTTTTTTTTTTGATCAGTGACATATCATTCCTATGATTGTTTGAGGTCTAATGGAAATAAATTGATTTATTCTCTGATCATTTAGTATACGAAATATTAACATTTAGGAAATTCTCTTGTTGGGATTTGGTCAGCCTTGGGAGCTCAAAGTGAGTCATTTCTAACATTCAAATTGGTGACAAAAATTATAACTAAAGGAGGGTGTAGCTGCTGCAAACGGTGTTTTTAGAATTAGCACTGACTATCCAATAGGAGTAAGCCCTTTTGCACATCTACTCTACCCCCATTAACAAGTAATGAGGAGGGGCGGAGGAGGGGGCATCAAAATATTGTAACATTAAAGGGGAGTTACAGCCTGTGGTATAGTTGTGGTTGGAAGTTCTCTTGTTCCAGCTTGTTCCACTGAGGTTCTGCCAGGAATAAGCAGGCAGAACCAGCCGTTGTCTGCCCACTACCGCTGGATTCTTTAGGAAGCGTAAAGAGGTTTGTTTATGCAGCACTACTTTTGTGTACATCCGACAATCTCTGTCACAAACTAAGATACCGGTTATAGACATCCTTATGAGAAAGACACAAAAAGTTAATAGAAATATCCTTGTAACTTGTTTAATTTCGTGTCCTAGAGTATCGACGGTGGTTTTGATCGCTATAGATGAGAACGGTTGCGTATATTTTGGGTCTATTTTCTTTGGGATGGCCGTGCTGCGCCTTTCTCTGCCTCTCGCCTGTGCTAGGCCGCCATCTTGAATTTTAATGTTAATTTCTTTAAAAAAATGTGTTTCCTGTGATATTTTCGTTCAGGGTGTCGTGCCAATTTTGGATTAGTTTTGAGGAGTACGGTTTTATTTGTGACTGTCTAACAAAACACCTTGTGAGTATAAAATATGTTCGTCCTGTTTCTGTTGTCGACTCAAGACATTTAACGCTACCAACGCGTGAAAATGCTTTCAGCTCAGTGCTATTTAACTCTTAGCTCTCATGGTAAATAACAGTGCCTTCACCGAACTGGTGATCTTGTAACTGTGGTAGCTACAATGCTGTGTATCTATTAGGATACATACTTCTAAAGTAACTTTAGATTTGCTTACAAACGAGTGATTTAGCCAGTTAGGCTAGCTAATGGCTTCCACATCAAACAAGCAGAGCTAAAGCAGGGGATGTCAGCTAGCTAGCGTTAAGTGCTTTGGTTCAGTGGTCTGCAGGTAAGTAGCATAACGTTAGCTGGATATCTGCTCTAATTTATATGCAGATATCTTCTGGCTTCTGTCGAATATTTAAGACTGTCTAACACTGTTACAACCACAAATTGAAGTGTTTTGTAACAATATACTTTAAAATGATAAATAATATGTTTATTGGCTGTGGGAAATGACGTTGAGTCAAGCTAAGTTAGCTGTCCTCAGACGGAGTTCGATGCTATCAGCTGCTAGCTAATGCAAACTAAGTGCGATAGATGGATCACTAAGGTTGTCTACATATATGTTGTATGTCTTGGCAAGGGTCACGCTTTTGTTAATGGCTTCTTTCATGATTACACCACGCTGGCAACCTATTCAGCTAGGTATAGGTTTGTGTTGTGGTTTGGATGTACAAATGCCAAAGCCGATTTAAATATGGAGTTGTTATATAGTGTCATGTTACAAATGTAAGTAGTAGTCGTTTTTATTTGAGGCTTTGGTTGTTTTCTGATTGTGTCTGTGTTGGTTTCGGATGCAGCGGTAGTCGTTTTTTAGGTACTTGTTGGAAATTACCATACCCTAGTGCCGGTGACCGGCGTTCGTTGCATGCTAACCACTACGGCCGAGCATCTCTGGCATCGCCCGTGGTGGCTAGCCCAATGCTAACGAATCGAATGGGTGGAGAGACGGCTGGCTGTTAGCAAACAATGCAAGCTAAATTGATAACTCTAATCTCGGCCTCACCAGCCGGTATGGCCTTCCGGATTTCTACAGCCCGTGGTATCTTGTGTTTTTTACGGCTATCTGCTCAAATGCTACACACATGCTACAGATGCGAAGCATGTTATGCATCGATTACATTTGGGATGATAATCCATGCGATGAATTTGCTCTTTGCAAAGCTGTATCGCCTGCAGTTCACGTTTGGTGGTTTGTGTAATTATAAACGTGACGATACGTGTTTATTCAAGTATATCAAACAGAACTATACAGAGTAATTATTTACATGAATGGTTAGTAGCACCAAAGACGTTTCTGTTGCACTTGACAGTAAGTCAATGAAATATTTGGGGTTACCTCTAAGGGGCGCTGCAGGACCAATTTTAGACATAGTCAACACTATTTAGCATGGTTGTTTATAACCTCACCAGTGTACCGAGCACCAGCCATTACCTGGAAGAATGACTGATGCGGGTCACATGTTGCACTTCACCGGCAGCTTTTATTATTAGTATCATGTGTGTCAACCTTCAGTGTATTTACTTTGCTAATGTCAGGTGGACAAAATGCTTAATTTTTTGTGCAGACTAAAGTTGTTTGAATAATTAATCACGATGTCAGCCTGTGAAATTGTAACAGTTAAAGGGCCAGTGTCTTGTTTGTATTTAGCAAGAGAGTAGAGAGGTCCTAAATAACTGTAACATTAAAGTGGATAAATATATTGTGAATTAAAGTTTGTGTATTTGAACTGGAAAAAATGTGCATGTCAAAAATATTGGTTTTCTGTGCATAATCTTTGATAACCAAGTGAGTTGAAATCACAATGTTGTTCACAATAAATGCTGTATTTTTTTTTCTGTAAAGTGCAACATTTTATCATAGGTTGAACTTGATTCTAGGTTCATACTGATATCCATCTTGATCTATTTAAAATTGTTCTTATCAGACTGTGATTCATTGCATGTTGTATGACAGTGCAAACTATGACCTTGTTCATAATCTAGCCAGGCTATGTAGTTGAAGTATATGACTCTTATAAATAGTGCATATTTGTGACATCATACGGACCTAAACTGTTATTATTGTTTGCAAAAGCAGAGGAACATTTATCCTACATTACAGCTTGGGATATCAAAAAAATCTGCATAGTTTGTCTCAATCATGTCTTTCAAGTAGCAGTTTAGTGTGAGCAAGGACACACTTTGAATGTGTGTTCCTTTGTTGAAATCATTGCTGCCCAGACTTTGTTTCTCTTCCATTTGCATTCCTTTGTGAATGTCTAAGTTCTCTGGCTCTGGATCCATGTATTTTTGTTGTCTGATCTGTTTCCAGGTTTCATACTCTAGACCCCAGTCTTCCCCACTCAAGAGTGTTTCCTCATCTCGGAGACTAAATGCAACTGGACCAGGGGGCTTGTGGGCATGAAGTGGCTGGGCGAATCCAAGAACATGGTATTAAATGGCAGACGACACGGAACGAAGTTGACCAGCGAACCACCTGTGAGCCAGAGCCAGACTCGCTCTCAGCATCCACAGAGGACATCCCTGCGCCCCAACAAAACCCACCCAAGAAACCGAAGATGTAGCCGTAGTAAGTTGAGACAAATGCTCACATTTACAATTTAGCAACTCACCAGCAGTCGCACTAAAATGATGATCTGTGGTTGTGTTTACAGGGTTTAATGCAGCAGCCAACCTGGAGGCTGAGAGGCGCTATGTGCCCTCCTCAGGAATGACTGCCAAGGAGTTGTGTGAGAATGATGACCTGACCACAAGCCTCATCTTGGACCCATACCTGGGTTTTCAAACTCATAAAATGAACACCAGGTCAGCAGACTGATCCCTGAATAACTGATGGTTTGGGCATTGGAGTGGAAACATGCTGCTGAGCTTAATAATTAAAGATTCATTGTGCAGTGTCTTCACAGTTTTTTTGTGGGTGTTCTGTTATAGGGGTAGCTAATATGGTCAAAATGCTCTCAAGTTAAATGTAGTTTTGTTATCACTATTCAGTAATTAGTCTGTAAATTCAAATGATCCAAATCTTGATATGTGTCTTAGTAGGTTTTCATGTAGCAGAAATATACTTTGGTCTGTTGGTGCTGTAACAATGGTAGCAGTTGATTCAACAGTAAAGAAACTTCACACAAAGTGAAGGGCAAGACCATGCTTCTCACATTTAATTATTCCAATATAAGTAATTCTTATTCATAATCATTCTGTCCTTCATACTTGTGATTTCTTCATGTAAATTCGCTGCTTCCAGACATTTGGAAAGACCACGAAGTGTCCAAATCATAAAGAAGAGAGATGACCAGAAGAACAGAACGATCAGTGCTGAATATGTAATTATGTCAAATTTTTAACCATTTGTTTTGTGCCGTAATTGTTCTCATAGGTTTCGGCCAATTAAGGGAAGACAAGAGGAGCTGAAGGAGATCATTGAGCGTTTCAAGAAACATGACAACTTGGAGAAAGCTTTCCGGGCTTTGACGTCTGGAGACTGGTCACGAAATCTGTTTCTCCACAAAACGAAAGCGCAGGAGAGGCTCTTCAAGCAACATGTAAAAAAAAAAAAAAAATTACTGAACGCACACTTATAATTTACAGCATCAAAGTCGTTCATATCGGACTACTAACTCTGTATTTTTCACAGGTGTTTGTGTATCTGCGGATGTTTGCCACAGACAGCGGGTTTGAAATTCTCCCTTGTAACCGTTACTCATCAGAGCAAAATGGAGCTAAAATTGTGGCAACAAAAGAATGGTGAGGACACACTACCACCTTATTAACTTAAGATAATCACAACTCTACTAATCAGTTTTCATCACCCCTCTCCCTCCATGTTATCTGTTCTAACTTGTGTGAAAAAAAATGAACACAAGTATATATGTGTTTTATTGCTGCATTCTCATCCGGATCCTATATATTAGAAGATCGTCTTGGATAGAAAATAGTTGTAACGTGTACATATCTGTGAAAGCATTTTGAATTCTTATGTTACACATTTTTCTGTCTTCTATTGTTTTACAGGAAAAGAAATGACAAGATTGAGTATCTTGTGGGTTGCATTGCTGAGCTTTCAGAGAGCGAGGAGAACTTGTTGCTCAGGCACGGGGAGAATGACTTCAGTGTCATGTACTCGACTCGCAAGAACTGTGCGCAGCTTTGGTTAGGACCGGCTGCGTTCATCAATCACGGTATTCATCTGCTGCCATTAGTACTGTGAATGCAGGAAAAACTGATTGTATGCATAACAGGGTTGTACTGTTTTAAATAAATATAAGAACCTTATTAAATAGTTTTTGAATGCATGTTTTTTATTGCAAGGAATAGGATATAATTTAATTAGACACGGTGCACCCCATTTTTTTAAAATTGCACAAACATGTTCTTTACCTTTAGGAAAGCTGAATAAATAAATTTAGCTGAATAAAAATTAATAATTTTTTGAAAATTTTCGGTTTAGAAAAATTGTCCAGCTTTTTTTTTTTTGATACTTACTCAATTCTGTTCAAATTTCACAAACCTGTTCTTTACATGTGCCTTTCTCTTAATTTTAAAAAATTTTTTTTTTCAAATTTATGGAAAGTTTATGAAATGATTGAAAATTAAGACTCAAAATTAATCCCTGGGTAGGCAGGTTATCAGTGATGTAGGAAGTGTTGTGTAATTGGGTTGGGTATTATTAAGTGTATTATTATTTATCATTATTATTATTATTACAATTACCGTATTTCCGGAGTATAAGTTGCACCAGCCATAAAATACATAATAAAGAAGGAAAAGACATATAAGTCGCACTGGAGTATAAGCCTCATTTTTAGGGAAATTTGTTTGATAAAATCCAACACCAAGAACAGACATGTCATGTTGAAAGTTAATTATAAATAAAAATAGAATAGAGAACAACAGGCTGAATAAGTGTACGGTATGCTAACGTTACATGACATATAAGTATAAGCTGCACCCCTGGACAAACTATGAAAAAAAACTGTCACTTATAATCTGGAAAATACGGTAGTTGGTCTATTTCAAATTTTTTGCGAATGTCAGGTGATATCCTCTGCATTAAACTCCACATTTCCAATGCTCTAAATCCACCACTTCATATTCTTCAGTTCCACTTTCTTGGCACAAGTAGATGAAGCCAACTCCTAACATATTTACTTGAACTATTACATTTGAATGAATGAGCCGTTGAATGATACTTGGTTTCTTTTGTAACTAAACGTATTCTTTGTCGCTCTGTTCTTTTAGATTGTCGACCAAACTGCAAGGTAGGCTCTTGGCAGTGTTTCGTGGCTCTTTGCAATATTTCTGGTTTTTATATGAATGTTCACTGAAGTTATTTTTGTTTATTTGTTTTTTTTAGTTTGTATCGACAGGACGGGACACTGCCTGTGTCAAGGTTTTGAGGGACATTGAACCAGGAGAGGAAATCTCTTGTTACTACGGAGATGGTTTTTTTGGGGAAAACAATGAGTTTTGTGAATGTTATACATGTGAAAGGTAGGAATTTTATCTTAATTGTTTTATAATGCATTTCACATTCAACATTATCAGCTTGTGTATTTGCATCATATTAGTTGCATATTAGCTCTCAGTTATTATGAGGTAAAGTTGACCATGTTCTACAAATACAGCAACTCCTTTATAAAGCCTCTTCTCAGGAAAACACATTAGGATTATAACTTCTGTTCATTACTACCAGTAAAATAGAGGGTTATTGAGGGAAAACTACTAAGCTGTACTGGTTACAGACTACGGTCATGCAGAATAAGGGATAAAATGTATTACTTACCATTAGATAATTTCTGTATTGGGCTTTACCTTTAGCTGTTAACAGTTAATGTCCCTAGTAATCACTCACTAATAGTGTTTGTGGTAACTAAGCAATTCATTTACACATGGTTTAATTAGCAGTTACAGTTTGTATAATTTATTTAATATTAATTAATGCAATGACAGTGATTAGCTAACAGTAAATAGCTAACATGCAGGATGACAGGTTAACGTAATGGTGATGAATGTTCATTACATTAAGTGTTAATATTACCTAGTTTTTATAAATATTAACATGACAGTACAGTACCTGAATAATATTTTTATATCTCGACCTGCCCATAGATCGTGGGTATAAAAGTGATATATCATTTATATATAGGAATTCCGTCTGTCTCTCCATTAGTCGACGATTTTTGTCCTACTGATTCCTCAAACAATAATCACCAGATTCTTTTCAAATTCGACACATTTATTTATTTATTTTACTGCCAGGAGAGGTGAAGTGGACTATTTGTTGGCTGAATTTCAGTTTTTGGATTTACGTTTTGTTTTTGTTTTTTTTTTGTTAAAAATTTCCTCATTAAAATTTGTCCAATCAATTTCTTGAACACTATTCACCCAATTATTAATTGTCCAAAAAGGGCAGTAATTTAGTTTAATCTATTTTAAAATTACTTTTAAATTAAACTTCAAAATTAATCTGACTAGGTAGGGTATCAGTGAGCAGGAGGGGCAAAGTGTTGTCCGGCAGGGCAAGGGTATTACTAAGCTTTACATTCCATTCACTAATGCTATGTATCACCTTAATTTTCTTGTAATCCTCAATAAATCTTGACAAGACATTTGTTAACAATTCAGACATCCATAAGTTTAGAAACAAGAACATCATTAATTATTTGCTAGACACATTTGCTAAGTTAAAGCTTATTATGGCCTTATCTAAAGATAAAATATCCTCAGATTAAAGCTGTAAATGTATAAAGTAATACATTTACAGCTTTAATATGCATGGTTCATCTAAAACAGTAGTTGTGACAAAGTTTTCCAATATGGTTCTCTTTTTTTGATTTAATTTGTTGGATTTTTTTTTTATTTTTCCACTGTTGTGCAGACGGGGTACTGGTGCTTTCAAATCTAAAGCTGGGCTGCCAGTGGAGGTACCAGTGATCAATAGCAAGTACGGGTTGCGGGAGACAGACAAGCGACTGAATCGACTGAAGAAACTGGGGGAAGGAAACAGGAATTCGGATAGTCATTCTGTAGGCTCCCACACTGATGTAGACTCTCAGGAAATGCCAAAAACACATCAATGTAAGAATAATTAATGTCTTTATGCTCAGTAAAATTGTTTGTGCAGTCATTTCCTCATCTTCATTCCAGACTTTGATGTGTGTGATGATAAATAATTGCATCATTTCTCATCCAGTTCTGTATGAGTAGTGATGTATTATTAATGTTGTGGTGTCAGTAATATAAATGCCTCTAATGAAATTGTAAGTATAGGCACATTCCTAAAAATGTTTTTAAAGTGTAATTTGTGATATTTTGTCTTTTCTTCTAGCTGCCAGAAAACGAGCATCGTCTGGCATGAAGTATAAAAACAGGACTCAAACCAGACAGACTCTGTCAAGAGCCCTTACTACCTCATGTTCAAAACAAGGTCGTGTAAACAATAACAGGGTACCAAAGAGACTAAAATCCCAATCCAAGCCTTCACTAAGTAAAGTCCAGTTGCGAAGTCGCAGGAGGGCTGCAGAGCCCAAGGCATTGGTCAAAGGGGACACTTGCCAGCTGGGTCTCAGGGACTCAAAGGTGTCGCTGTGTAAAGGTGTCACCGTCAAGAAGGAGAAGGATGGACAGGAGCTGGTGCAGCAGACACTAGGCCAGCGGGGCTGCCTTACTCGCTATGCTGCCAATGCTGCCAAGGAGAACGGCAATCTAGCAGCTGTGCAAAGCAGCGAGGGTAGCCAGTGTTCAACGTACAGAACTCGCAGGTCCACTAGGACACTTGTAAAAGCCCAGGACACAGCAGGTGGAGTTAAGCTGGAGCCCAGTGCTCTGGAAGGCTTGAGCCCAGTCCCTGGTGGAGTGGTCATTAAAACAGAGCCAGCTGATATGGAGGAGTATCTCCATTCTGGGGTTGGACTGGAGCAGCCCAAATTAGATACTGGCTACAGTAGAAGAGGAGGGTCGTGCAGCAGGCAGAAACGGCTGACACGGCTCAGGACTGAGCGGACGATTAAATGTGAGGACTCGTACAGTGAGCCGTTCGTGCCGGTGTCCGCCGGTCATGCTGCCAGCTTTTCGGACTGTGGTAATGTGCTTTTGAGCTACTCAGACCGACACAGGGACTACAAAGGGGTCGCCAACGGTAGCAAATCCCTTCGCAGGGACAAAAGCAAGAGCAGCTGTCGGTCGCAAGACAAGGGTAAGAAGAAGCGCCAGATCACACGTTACGATGCACAGCTGATCCTGGAGAACAACACAGGCATCCCCAAACTGACACTCCGCCGGCGGAGGGACAGCAGCAGCAGCAAGACCAATGACCCCAGCGACGCAATCGGCTCCTCGAACCTTTCCACCGCTGCCATCAACTCAGCCTCTTCCAGCAAGATCAGCATCAAGTTCAGCAAGGACCGTGATAAGGACAAGGGCAGCTCATACATAGCCAGACTGAATAACGGCTTTGCCCCCGTGGTCCACAGTAACTCCACTAAGTTAAAAATCCAACTGAAGAGGGAGGATGATGCACGGAGAATAGCCCAGACAAAGGCAGACCAGATGTCCTACAATGGGGACATTGGTCAGAGTCTGGAGGCAAGGAATGGTGCACACCGGACCCAAAAGGTCATGGGAGACCCAACGTCCGAAGAGGACAATGACGATGAAGGGGAGGACGAAGACGACTACTTCGACAATGAGTTCGAAGATGATTTCATTCCACTTCCTCCGGCGAAGCGTCTCCGACTTATTGTGGGTAAAGACTCCATGACAATTGATATCTCCTCCACGAGGAGAGAAGATCAGTCTCTGAGGCTCAATGCATAAGCTGTGGAGCTCATCACTCCCACCTTTTCCTGTAAATAAAGATGACTCTAATCAACTGTTGTGTTGATGTAAAAGAAGTACAGTAATTTAAAAACAAAACAAAAAAATCCTGAAAAACATGAATTGAAATGTTACTAGAGGGGGCTGTTGAACTAAAACTAATTCTCATGATTCGTCTTTATTTTGATCATCTCAAAGGTTCTAATGTTAAGGTCTTATAGAAGCAGTTTACACCAAGTTTACTCACCCAGAGTTGGTTAAGTGAAACTAACTATAATTGATCATCCTTCATTTATTGTCTAAGTAAAAGTGTCAGAAACATGCAGGTTGCACTTTCTAAATGCATGAACTATTTGTTATATCTCACTATGAAACTAATGTTTTTGGATCACTGTGGGACAGATTAGTGTGGCCTCTGAGCACAAACGCAACCAGCATTTTTCTCCATTTTTACTGACAATTTATTGGAAAAAACAAAACAATGATCTCCAAAATAACAAACTCCATCCATACACTCGGTTTTTTTTTTCTTGGCATTTAAACTGCATGCAATGCTATCTGTAAATGCAGCAAGTCGCCAAGTTGTATAATCCATCGGTATGTGAAAAAGGAGAATTAGTTTTCAGTTCAACTATTCCTTTGAGTGAATGCACTTGTTCTATTCATAATGGACATGGATATTGTAGAAAGTGTACAGTATGGTGACTACCCCCTCTGTCTCATAGGCAGGTTTTTATTGAACTTTTTAATTTCTGTCTCAGTTCGTATAATTTGTGTGGCAGACCATACTATTTCATGTATGGTGTGGTTGGTCCCGAGGCATTATAATAAGGTTCATTTTGGAGTCTGGTGCCATGTTCTCATTATCTCTGTAGGGTTCCTGCTAGAGAATCACTTGAATTGTCACTGTATTAATTACTCATGCATCTCCATAGAAGTCAAACTTTTTATCATGAAGTTAAAGTTTGGTGCTTTGCAGGCAGGCAGAACTTTATTTAAGTAGAAATGTAATATTTTTGGATGCAGCTGATTCCAAGTTGGTGTGTTGTGGACCACTGACGGAAATCTCACAAAATCCTAAACTCTGCATGCACAATTTCTGTCAAATACTCTGTTTCATTTCCGTTATGAAGGGGTTTATTTAGAACAGCAGAAAACAATGATGTGCACAAGTCCTTTTCAGTGTACTGGCTGCCAGCAGTCCATTTGGAGCGTTTTTAAAATAAAACCGCATCAAATAAAACAAATAAAAGCACACAGGATTTATAAGCAAGTCAAAAACGTCTCATTAAATGGATTTAGTTTTTGGTTTTGTTTTTTTTTTTGTTTTGTTTTTTTTACTTGAGTTTCTTGATTAGCGCTTTGCAGCAGCTGTATAATGGCAACATGGCACAGAAGCACTCAAGAAGAGAAACTGAAATTAAACCAAATCCATATATAAAGGTTTCAGCTATGCTTTTTGAAAGTAATGTACAGAAAGACTGGCCCAACATCCCCCAGCAAAACCATGAATTATATTTCATCACAAGTCCAGTCTCATTGTTTTTCAACTCGATCTGATTTTGGAAGCAAGTAAATGATGTCCACTGACACTAGAAATTCACATTGTCTGAAATGTTCTTAATAGCATAGAAAAATGTATTCTTTACTCTTTGGTGCTACTTTATTTCCTTATCATCACCTGTTTGAATTTGTGTCCTGTATTACTCTGTTGGTGGCAGCATTAACTTCATAACAAGCCTGAATTTAGGACATGTCTCGCATCATTTATATGTTGTATCTAGTTCATTTGTTTTCTTCACGGGATATTTTTCGATGCACAATTCTGAAAAAACTATCCAACAGCATTAGGTGCCTTAAGAAAGACACATTTAGACCAAATTCGTGACGCGATTAATCAGTGAAGAGTGAAAATGCTAAGCCATCCGCTTCCCCTTTTGAATTATCAGAAATGCTTCTCAAAGTCTCCGTCAGTCCTTCTGTATATTATTTCTGTTTCTGTGGAAGTAGGCGAACTGCCCAATGGATCAAGGGATCAACTGAGATGAATGTTAACCCACTCTTCTTGTGTTTAATATGTACTGTTCATATCACCAGCAGCTAATCACCGTTCTGAACCTGGCTCAGTCTGTTCCTTCCCTTTTGTTCAGACGTCTCCATCCGACACTGTAAACTGTTCCAGGTGTACCTACGTCTGTGTGGTCTTTGTCCAATAGACAGCTGTCAAGATTTCCAATTGATTCAAAAAGAAAGAGAGAGGAGAGAAAAAAAAAAGCAAAACAAATGTGAATAGTTTGCGGACATTTTAGCGTGTTGCGTGGGTAGTGGGAAACATGTAAAGAGAATTAAAAATGGGCAGTGCATATATTGTCCGATATGTAAATCATGTGAACACATCTTGTACTTATTTAACAGTTTTGAATACTTGAAAACTATATAAAGTTTCTTTGTGACTCTTGTTTCTTGAGCTTGTTTGAAGGTTTAGTGGATGGTGATGGATGAGAGAAGTCAACGTCACATGTCAAACTGATTTAATGCTTCTGTTTTCAGTGTCTTGGGTCAGATTTACCTTCTTAGTTTGTACATTTCAAGGTTCAATATGTAACATCCGTGTGTGTTTTTACATTTAATTTGTGCTGCTTGTAGTTAGTTAGTTAATTTCTAATGTAAGTCATCTATAGCCATAACACCCACTAATTTCTAGGAAGGATTTTGGGTTTTTTCTACTGTTTTCTTCTGGAGTATGTTTACATGCACACTAATATCCCACTATTACTGCAGAGTTTACAGGCACCATGTAAACAGTTTTTCATTGGGATATTCCAATTAGGCCTTTTCCCAAATGGAGCACTTTCTAACATATGGGGCATCTTTGGATCTGTTTACAGCGTATTTAGAAAATGAAACTAATTTGTAGGTTTTACAGCAAGTTTCAACACGCAGCCTGTTAATGATCAGCTAGAGTAAAGGCAAAGATCCTCCACTAGAGTCCACATTCTGGTCTGAAGGAGAAACACCTACGTTAAACATATCAGCAGGTTTATAGATGTGAGGTAAAAAAAAAGGTGTTTGATGGAACAAAAATCTGGTTTTTAATAAGGTGGCTCCATGTCAACAGAAATATTATTTGAATATTCCATTTCATTCACCCCATAAAGTAGTTGTTTGTAATATTTTCTTTTTGGGAATGAGGACCCTAAGAGAATATGGGTGTGTCTATAAACCTGGTCAGTGTCTCTTATGCTCCTCTACAGCAGCAACATTAGCTACAGTTAGTTTAAACATTAAGTCAATAAACACCATCAAACAACTGACTCCAACACGAAACAGTTAACACAAAGTTTACGCATAAATTATATTAAACCTCTAAAATCATGGAACCCTGTACACCAGCCTGAACCTGGTCCTGGTTCAACATGAGACATCTTTAACTACCTCTGTCTACCTGACCTGGAACCCTATTTATTCTATTGAGCAAAAATGCTACTTCCTGTCACCAGTTATTCAAAAATAAAGTGTTCTAAATTAACTAGAAATAGAAATGACTAATTAGTAATGATATATTTTTCTTTAGTGAACTTTGTCTAATATATATTATTAATATAATGAAGGCTGGTTACATTACATTATATACTAATTAAATAAACTTAGCATCCAGATACAATGGTTTCCTTTGAAACCCTGAGTCTTGTGTATTTTAAAGTAGTTTCAATATATTTTTCCTCTAGTCTGATGTGTATATATTAAGTTAACTAAACTCACTATTTGAGAACACAAATACCAGTGATGGAAGTAGTATTTTTGCATGTGTGTAGAGCATGTTTTCAGGATCTTAGCTGTTCCTGACATTGTTCTCTGTTGGACTCTGTTCCTGGTATCTGCTGGAGCCGTTCTCCTAGCCTCCTA
>JAPSES010000002.1:0-44915 GCA_029822895.1 Maxillicosta whitleyi
GAACCACTGCAGTACTGACCCATGGAAGGATCAGAACTATTGGTGCAGTTAAATCCACTGAATGTCTCCTGGGATCAAAACCAAAGGTGGTGCAATCAAATATTACATGTGTGACTTTTTTTTGGCCGGGCAGTGTAAATAGTTATAATAGTTTTCCTTTAAAATCTGAAAACTGAATCATTAATTATTGTATATTGTCAAACTGAGACACAGGGAAAAGCTGCATGTCAGGCTCTCTTATATCTGGCACGGGGGAATGTTTCTCAGCTGATTTATTGGTGTTTATAAATGAAGACCAGCTGAAGCACATAGACTCATACACAGTCCTCTGGCTTCTTCACAAAAGCACTTGCGAACCCAGACGCCGATACACAAACACAAAAGCAGAAGGTCAAGCAGCTGCAGAGAACATCTGGAGAGGTCGAACGCCCACATGTTAATGTTTCTCTCTGCTGCGTTTGCATTTCTCCAGAGAATCTACATAAGTAGGAAGACGTATTCATTCAGTCGTCCCCCAGATGCAGAGCAATGAACCCACGCGAGTACGCATACGGCTTCGATGTCCGTAAGCACTTGCCAGTTGCTCCTCTGTTGCTGGTCTCCCCTCTCTGAGTGCCTCTATCAGGAAATATCAGCTGCAATGGATCCTGGAGTAAATAAAGGATCTCCATACTGAGTTGGACTCAGTGAACTATTGCTGGAGCCAATGACCTACTAACCTACTGGACTGCACAATACACTACACAGTACTGTTTCCTGTCAGGCTATCTATTCACACTCCCAAGGACTTGCAACACACTAGGATATTCCCCATAATGCATTTTTTTCTACATTAGTTTACATTTCTTTCATGCGTGTGGTCATCATCATGCTCACAACACAATGACCCAAAATAACAAATAATAAATTATATTACACAATGACAGACTGCTTAGACCTTCTATTTTGTGTCTTATTTGATAATAGGCTGAACTGTGCAGCACACTTTTAGGCTACAACATGTATCTGTAATATTAATAAAAGCCTTTATGTTACAATTATTATTACAATTACCAAAAGATAATTAATTACCAAAGATAAATGATCTAGTTTTCTTTATTTAATTGAATTGTACTTTGCTAAAGTGATGTTAAGAGCTGTTAAAAAAATGATCTGTCTGCCTGTTTTGGCAACTTGACCAAAATAAGAAGTGCTCAACCACGGCACACAAGCGATTACTTCAACAGCTATTCTATCAGTGACGCTGACAACACTGAATTAATCAAAGTGTATCCATTAATTCTGCTTTGTTGACCCTAAAATTCTGGCACTTTATGTTGGAAATAAATGAACTGAGAGTATAAAGTTTCTGTAAATGCTGTTAAAGTGCTTTCAAAATGCAGATTCACTACTAATGAGATCAATCACAAACATCATCTTTACACAACCTAATGCAAAGCTTAACTCCCTTCTGTTAAGGTTTCTTGGCAGCCTAGTTTCACATCTTTTTGTGGTCTGGTTTCACAACAGAATCATCTTCTTTGCCTGTATGTATTGGCAGCGTCTTCTAATATTTAGCAGAGCTTAGTCTGTTGGGAGACTTCTTATAGTCTTAGAAATCTCCTCTACTGTTGAGATGCTTTTTTTTTTTTTACTAGAAAGCTTTACAAATCCTGCTCCAGGTGAACTTTTCCCTTCCTTACCTGAGTCCTGAACAAGTGCTAACAGCCACACTGGAACCTTCTATTCCCAGAACCTCCCCGTGATAGAAACAGTGATCCTGAAAGACAAAAGAAATCAGAATTCAACAGAAGTGGGAAGTGACTAATGCTGTGTTACTGTACTTAAGTATAGTTCTCGCTGATCTGTGCTTTACTTCAGTATTTGTTTCTCTGAGAACTTTTCATGTCTACTCCTTACATTTTCCCATAAATGTCTATAACTTCTATTCTGTATGTTTTCAAACTAGGGTTTTAACTTCAAGGGGATTTATTAACAGATGGAATAAAAAGCACCTATAACAAGTAATCTTTTGGTGTACTGATGAATCAAAATCACACACAATGAAAATGAATTGAAAGCTACAACAAGGTGACAACAACACAATGAGACTAAATAATGTAAAAGACCAGATAAGTAAAAAAAATAAAATAAAATGCAAAAACAAATAAGACAGTTTCATAAAACACAACTATAGATTTATTTGTTAAATTAGTGCATGCATAGTTAATTTTGTTTATTTTAATTTAATACTGCAAAAGTGAGAAGAAGAAACAAGATGGAAAAACACAAAAATTATGTAAAAAAAAAAAAAAAGAGCGAGAGACAGTATACAACAAAACAGGCATGAAATAAGAGACTATAACATTTCAACTTAAGTACAAAGTTGAATCAATACTTCTCTTTTTAGTTTGACTTTAGTTGTTTTTTTTTTCTGCACAAGTGTGTGTACTTTTACAGGAGTTTACAGTGTGTGTACTTTTGCCACCTCTGTAGGTCGACACAGAGCTTTTAGAGCAGGGAGGATGGGTGGTGCACTTCAACTCGATGCCCTGGGTGTGACGCTGTGCATTTGTCACCTCCGTGGCTGCTGCTCTGAACTCAGCTCACCCTCTATTCTGACTCAACTCACCCCTCCTACCTCACAAAAATACACGTTACAATATATTACCCGCTGCTGTGCTCTTCCTTCTAAACTTAATCAACTGGTCAGTTGACGTGATGATCATTTCTAAGAACTCCGCATTGCAGTTTAACATCATCAAACAATCTCACAGACTTACAGTGTTTCCAGGAGAGGACGACTTGCGAGCTCCGTCGGGCTTATACCATATTTCCTGATATCCAGGTGCCAGCAGCTGCCTGGAGGAAAACAACAAACACTCAGGGGACGATTTACAAGGAAATATGCAAAAATACACAAATAGCAACAATATGGTGAAGCAACTGCAGAGATGTAATGTTTTGAAGGATGCAGAGAAGACGGTAGATTCTCTCCAGCTGCACCCAGCTCATAAAACATTCATTCAGACTGAGGGACTACTCTAAACCAGACTGCTTTAAAGATTTAGACAAAGATCCTCTCAGAGATAAGAGGAAGTAGAAAGAAGAATGTGGAGGTGTTATAATGTAGTCCATATGCACCTTTAGGAGCTTTAGGAAATGTCTTTTGTGTTGTTATGTCCAGGCTGTTTGTTTTATAGGGGAATTGTCTATTAGTGGACTGTCTCCAATATCACACAATACACACCGCGCAAAAGATGAACAATCTTTTTTTAGGGCTGAAACATAACATCCCTCTTTAATGATGCATGTGTCTGTTTTCAGTGAAAATCTCTGGCTGTTTCTTGCAAACTTCTGTCAACCCTAATATTTACATCCACTACAGATGCTTGTTTTCCTGTCTTTCTCCTCCCAAGTTCATCTCCCATCCATTCTTCCTGTTTTCATTCATAAACTCTGTCTGGATCACAGCTGGTTTGTCTTGTCCCTTTCTGCCTCAGTAAACCTCCTCTAATCTCTCCTCAAACTCAGATCTACCAAACCAGCTGGAGTTCAAAGAGTAAGCACAGAACCTGAAAAAAATTATTTTCTTTCACTTATGCAGTCTGTCCCTTTAGCTTAGTGTAACATGTAACATGTCTGTGTGTATCTGTTTTAGCTTTGCTGGGGAAAAAAATAGTAAAAGTCATTGCAGTGAAGTTAAAATTAGGTTGATGAAGACTGATGAAAGGAAGATGGGGATTTTTTCTTTGTGCTACCATCAGATGCCCTGAAGGAGAAAAACCTCTTGAAACAATGACAGCCTATTGATGCCATCATCCACAAAGCACGACTAAGACAGAAAACGACTGCTATGATGTCTTAACAGATTACCACTTTGGGATATGAACACACTACAAATACACACACACACACAAGCAGTGCAAGAGACGACAAATAAGTGTGTGCTCAGTGGTAATGTATCCGGCTGATGTCACCCTAAGCACCATTGTGATCTGACCTTCGAACCTCATTTATATCTGGCCTTCCTCTACTTTTCCTGCTTCTCTAACTTTCCACATCTTCCCATTGTGCCGTTGTGTCCTCCCTGCAACCCTCTCTCCGTTGTCAAGAGGCTGAAATGATTCCAAAAAGGCCTATGATCTGTGCTGCTGCTGTAGCAGAGGAAAGACAATCACTTCTTCCATGAGGAAAAACATAATGGTGCTTTCTGTCATGTTGTGCCAGTCAGCAGCTGCATTACTGATGTAAACTATCACAAGAGTCTTATGAGACGACACTGTACGACGGAGCATTAGGGCCATTCATGAAGGAGAAGATATTTTTTGATATGATGAGATTAAAGTCAACACGTCGACATTAAACTCAAAATTCCGAGAATAAAGTTGAAATTGGATGTCGACTTTAATCTTTATGGGTCGACTTTAAATTCGACATGTCGACATTAAACTTGGAAATGTCGAGAATAAAGTTAATGTCCCATTAAGATTAAAGTTGACATCAAATTTTAATTTTATTCTTGGAATTTCGAGTTTAATGTCGACATGTCGAGTTTAAAGTCGACCCATCAACATTAAAGTCGACATCCAATTTCAACTTTATCCTCAGAATATTGAGTTTAATGTTGACATGTTGACTTTAATCTCGTTATATCAAAAAATATCTTCTCCTTCATGAATGGCCCTAATGCTCCATCGTAACACTGTGTATGTGGCTCTAGGAGATAATATTAACAAAGATTATCAGATGTTTGGGTAATAAAATAAGTGATTTTCCATCTCACTGGCTTTTACTTTCTGACATGGCAAGCATTAAGTCCATAATTATACAAATAAAATTAAATACCACTGCTTTATCCACTTAGAGGAGTTGTTCTGAAACAAGTACACATTTGAAAGACAACTGGGAAGAATTGAATGACAACACACCCAGCATCTAGGTTTAAAAACAAAAAAAAGCAAAACCACATGAAACACATTTGCAGGTGCGATTCAATTTTGGAGTTTCATTTCACCTCATCTGCCATAAAACATATGCAGTAAGCACAGATTGGTAATAACTTTAGGTTATTTCTGTGCATTGTGGTAGTATGAATGAGACCAGGTTATAGTGAAACACTTTACATGTGAAGAAAGAGAACATCAAGTATTTACTTATACCTATATAGTACTTCTCATACATTACTTTTGCATTTAAGTTGGGGTAAATACAAACAAAGTGAATAAATAAAATGTTGTCATATGTTTTCACTAAAAAATCTAAACTATACAGTGCAGCGTGCTTCTACTTTCAGGATGATTACAAAACTACAGATGATTCAATGTGATCGACTCAACTGAAAACATGAATTCAATTATAAAAATGTATGACCAAAAGACGTGGTAATAATTCCAACCTTGATCAGTGACAATGGAGATTTTTTTTAGATCTAAAAAAAAAGAGACACATTTTACATATATCCATGACTTGCCCAATCTTCAGTCATAACTGTTGCAGATTAAAGTGGTGCAGGCATGGTTGACTAAACCAAGTAGCAAAGTGCTTGATGTATCTTAGACCTATGTGTCTAATTACATTCTGGAGAATGCTGTGACAGCTCTTAAATCCAGACTGCAAAAACCTCTATCTAATGGCGGGAGGACACAGCAGAGTTTGGATGTCGTCCAGGGTGTGGACAGACGATGTGATTGAGGAGTGTGGTATACGGGCTGAATCAGGACGGTCTGGCAGCGACGCCGAGACAAAGGCTTGGTTCAGCTTCAGCAGGAGAAAGAATGGGTGGGGGAGTAATGCTAATGTACTTGGGAGATAGCAAAGAAGGGAGTAGAGTGGAGAGAGGGGATGTGGGGTAATGCATTAGGGTCAGTGGGCCGCATTCTCTCATAGTATCAGATGACATCACCACATATGGGTGGGAGAAGGAGGGCAAGGGCTGAAAAGTCAAAGCAGCACTCAGCAAAGGATGATGAAGAGGCTTTTATTGTGGAGGGAGGCCAGTGATGTGTGTGTTGTGTGTGCGTTTTCCCAACACAGTGACTAACACAGAGGCCTGGACCAGACTTCTAAGCACCACACCACACTGAGACTAAACATAGACTAGGGAAACAAGGACAAGCAAATGCATCCCCTGCTCTCTGCTCCCTATAACCTGTGATCCATCAGGTCTGCTTTTTGTTTTGTTTGTGTCTTCTGGGGCACTGTGTGTGTGCACTAGTGTGTCAACTGTCTGCGTGTGGCCGTCGTCTCCGAACCACGACCTTAGAGAATGAGTGGGAGATGTATATTTGTACTGCAGCCCTGGGGAATATCACAGGAGGAAGGTGAGGAGAGGAAAGAAATTAGAAAGTAATGGGGGGACAGTGGAAGACGTAGGAGAGGGGAGGAGAGGAGAGGAGAAATGAGGAGAGGAGAGGAGAAACAAGGAGAGGAGAGGAGAGGAGAGGAGAAGAGAAATGAGGAGAGGAGAGCAGAGGAGAGGAGAGGAGATGAGGAGAGGAGAAACAAGGAGAGGAGATGAGGAGAAGAGAGGAGAAATGAGGAGAGGAAAAATGAGGAGAGGAGAAAAGAGGAGATGAGAGAAGAAACAAGGAGAAATGAGGAGAGAAGAAACAAGGAGAGGAGAGGAGAAATGAGTAGAGGAGACAGACAAAAGGAAAAACGAAGAGCAACAAGGATAAGTCAAATGAGGAGAGGACAGAGGAAATGAGGAAAAGAAATGAGATATGAGATAGAGGAAAATGGAGAGGAGGGATAAGGAAAGGAGAATAGAACAAGGAGGGGAGTTGAAAAGAAGGAGAGGAGTGGAGGAGAGGGGGAATAAGGAGGGAGGACAAATGAGGAAAGGAAACAAAAAAGGAGATAAGAAATAAGGACAAATGAGAGGGAGAGAAGAAACAAGCAGAAGAAAGGAGAGATAAAGAGAAAAGGAGGAGGAGAAATGGACAGAGGAGGAATGAGGAAAGGAGGGGAGGAGAGAAGCATCATGGAAAGGAGATTAGAGTATGGACAGGAGGAACCAGGAGAAGAAAGGAAAAAAGGAGGAGAGGAGAAAGGAGAGGATTAGAGGGGAGAGGAGAAACAGGGAAAGGAAAAAAGGAGGCGATGAGCAGAGACACTGGTGCGTACTGTACATTTCCCTGGGGAGTGCTTCATCCAGGGACGGTGCATTTACTGGTGTTCAGGAAGGGCATTGAACAGGGAAACACAGAAAAGTCAAGCAGAGGAGGAAGTAGGAATATCCACACCACTCATATCTGAACCACAGTACATAACTCACACCCAAACCAACCCCAACTGTCACCACTTTCCTCTTTCCGTGACTTTTCTCACCTCAACCCCTCTCCTCCGGTCCATCGCTCACTTTCTTGGCCTGCTTCCTCCCCCTCACCCTCTGTTTTTACATCTCCTTTCCTGCTCTCTGAGTCAGCACGCTCGCCTCTGCCTGGCTCTTAACCAAATCAGCCATCAAAGAGTGCACCACAGCCTTTCATTAAGATAAAAGCTCATGCAGACACAGATATACACTCACACAGATGCACAAAAAAGTAAACTCCAAAAAAAAAAAAAAAATCAATGAGTACACACATGCAGAGACACAAGTATGACAGGGTGGAAGTAAATGGATTGAGTCTGGACTCTAGCCCTTGGGAGTACCGGTGCCCATGGATATTCACAGCTACGTCTCTGTTCATAGTTTGATCAATTGATACTGTAAGTGAAAAGAAGCTGAGGTGGATGAGAGTGGGAGAAATGAGATATATATATATAAAAAAAAGCGCTGCAGGGGTTTATACAGACAGACAAGATCAAGACCATCTACTTAGTTTGAGTTCTCCTTCATCTGCTGACTGTCAAACTAACTGTGTGTGTGTGTGTGTGTGGGGGGGGGGGGGCAACGAGGACAAGAGAGAGTTGAATATGAAGATGGTGAGGATTGAGACGCTGGCTTTTCTCCTAATTCAGACATTGATCTCCAGTGGCTGTCACAAAGTACTGGCTTCCACAGCCTAGACTAAGGTTTCATATAGAGAACGGTGCAGTCACGGCAAATCAAAACATAGGAATTCAATATAGGACTCAATGATTGGGTGTGGAAAGAAGAAAAACACTGGTGGATAATGTGGTGAAGTGATAAACTTACACAGTCAGGGAAAAAATTATTAGACAATCGAAAGTCATCAAAAACAATGGTTATGCAATCAAGTACTAACTCTTGTGTGTATCATGTGACTAAACAGACAGAAAACAAATGGAATGTCTAAAAACACTGTTTTTGTCAGTACTATGACATAGATATTGATGTAAGAACTGAAGTGATTTTAGTTATCAAGAAAACATGGAAAATGGAGAGATATTACCACTGAAATTCAACTCTCAGGAAATATTTTTGTTATTATCATAATATTTGTCCAAACAAATGTACCTTTAGTTGAAATTTAAGAAAACAAGAGGTGGTCTAATAATTTTTTCCATGACTGTAGACTACACAATTATCAAACAGAAATGAGCATTTTCTATATTTTCTATGGTTACCTTCAAAAATGTTAACATTAAGCAAGTGATAATGGTTGTGGGTGGTCTTTAGCTTATTAATATGTCTCAAAATAATGAGGTGGATCAGAAATAAACTGAAACTGAGAAAAGGAAAAAAAAAAAACCTCTCAGCCACCCAGTAGCTGAGTGGGAAGTGCACGTATGTGTGCTGAAGCCCCAAAGTGTGCACAAAAAAAAAAAAAGATTTTTCAATACAGTATAAAAGCTTTCTTTGTGAGAAATTAGATTAATTTTACTCTAACAGTGCTGTCCAGTTATAATTCACATGGATACCTCGACTGTCATTGATGCTATTTGGTGTTTTGTGATTCTATATTTTTCTGTTACTGTGACATATATTACATATTATGATATTTATTGCATGCCTCTGTGTGTGTGTGTGTGTGTGTGTGTGTGTGTGTACATATGCACATTCAGCTGCTTTCTTAACTTCCCAACAAAAACTTTTACATGACCTCATTATTACTGTGGCTGTTGTCATCTGTGGAAAATGAAGAAATGTTCACACCTTTCCTGTTCCAGAAGGCAGTTGAAAATTGCACAAAATTGTTTCAAAATACTATTTCTTGCCCCCGTTGCCCAGTTTAATTCCTCTTTCCACACGTGTGTATTGCATAAAATAAAAACATCTCTGACTCCTACTGAAATTCACAGGGATACAGTCGTAGAAAAAATTATTAGACCATCAAAAGCCATCCAAAACAATAGTTATGCAATAAAAATACTAACTCCTATGTGTATCATATGACTAAAACAGACAGAAAAGAAAATAGGGCATACCTAAAAGCACTGTTTTTGTCTGTACAATGACATAGCTACTGATTTTTTTTTTATCAAGAAAATGTGGAAAATAGATAGCTATCAACTCTGAAAATTAAACTACTATGACCTATTTTTGTTGTTATTATTATATTTGTCCAAACAAATGTACCTTTAGCTCTACCAGGCATTAAAATGAACAAAAAACTGAAGAAAACAAAGCGGTCTAATAACTTTTTCCATAACTGTATATGATCTTAAACCTCACTGAGTGACTCTCTGTACTTCATTCTTCCTGATCCTCTGTCAGCCTCACACACAACATATGTGATTGATGAAAATTCCTTGCCCAGGAGGAAATCTAACAGTGTGACCACCTGCTGAGAAGGGGGTGCAGGGGGGCAAATCCCCGAGGGGATGGTCAGTCAGACGGACTGGAGTCATGCTTTGTTAATGTGTGTGCAGCCTGAATGAATGACACAAAGTCCATACACTCTGAGCTAAAATGAGCTTCATTTCATGCTCATTAAAGCTTCATATCCTACTTGAGTGCTGGCTCAAATCCAACAGTGATAAAACGCAGTTGTGCTGTCACCACTGATGCCTGAGAGCCTCCGACCCCTGCTATCCCACCCGGCCATCGCAGTGTTCATTAAACTAGGGGGGCACTCTGCTGCTGTCCTATCATCATGCCATTGTAACCAGACAGGAACTGCTCCATCAGATTACAGGATGTGCGATACAGAAGCACAGTCTTACTTCCTGTTTGCCCAAGGCACACACAGATCAGGTGTCAACCGTCTGTCATCTAAAACTATCACCCCATTTTATTCCCTGCAACCCCCCCACCCACACACACACACACACATCTCTCAGCACGCAGAGGGGCACTGACCTTATCCATGTGTCAGTGTGACAGACAACATCTGGTCAAATAAACTGGGTCAGAAGGGACCAGAAGGTACATTTTGGTACCTGCTTTCACCAATGTATCCACTATGACCCATGTGGTGTGGTTGACCACTATGCTTTAGTCACTCACTCATTTCTGTCCAGGTGCAGTCTCAATTCCTGGCCCTCGGCTGAAATCAAGACGTCTGCCTCTGTGGGATGCTGACACAAAGATGGAAAGCATTAAAACACAAACTAATCATCCTGTAACTCATCATCATTAAACAAAAGTTGACTGACATCAAAGCTTCGGTCTTGTGTGTCAGTGTTGTTTTTAATTACATTGTTTTAAGGCAGATGGTCAGAGTGAGACAGGCAGACTCACCTCTCCGTTAGCGGACCTCCTGAGTCTGTGAGGATGCAGCCATATGGGATAAATAATCTCATAACTGGGCACATGATCAAGGATGCTCCTGAGTGAACCTTGCTTATTTTGAACTGACAAAAAACAGACAGAAAATAATATCAGTTTGGGTTCATCTGAGGGTATAAGACTATGATGTGAGTGTTATGATGAAAAGGTAACATACAAAGTGCAGGTATTAATGATACTAATAATAATATTAATAAGACTATGTTGGAAACTCAGTAAATTAATACAGTAGATATGATGTAGGGTAGTTTTTAAGAAATGTAGATTTCCCAGAAGTAATATGAAAATTTATATGAAATATAAAATACATATTGTCAAAGCATACAGATACAAATGAAGTGATGATAAAAGGTTGATTATGATTGATTATGTTTGTGTCTTTGAGTTCCTAGAAAAGCACTATTATTATTATTATTATAATACACATTATTTTAGATATATCATATAAAGTCTATAAAGTTTTGTGTATTCATCATTATTGTAATCATAAACACCTCTATTAATTTATTCATTTATAATAATTTTATTTAATAGTTAATATTAACTTTAATACCGTTTCAAGACATTTTAACTCATTTTCGATGTCTGTCATGCTCTGCTTTTTAACCACTTTTTTTTTTTTTTTTAACTTTCCAGACCAAAACTCAACCTTTGAAATTTACATTTCATAATTGACATTTATGTGATAATCTGCCATTGATAGGGACTGATATGTAATTTTTGTGTGGTCAAATACAGATACATGAACTAAATATCAAAACGAAATGGCAAGAGTTACAATAAATATTTATTATTACACCATGAAAATACTATCTTATATTTACATGTAGGCTATATTTATCTGAAACTACATTATCTGTAGGTTACAAATGCAAATGTAACCATCTTCATTACACATATAGGCTATGATATATCCTCAATACCTGTAGAGAATCCATGTGACAATAACAGATCGCCTTACATGGAACACAAATGGGAATATGACTGCTGGTAACGGGGGCATATTTCACACGTATCACATTTCCTTATGGGTAGATATAGATTGCATTGAATCTCTTTCCAGTGCGCTCACGATTTACCGAAAATAATCTGCATAATTTGTTGATTGTGTTGAGAAAAACAACGAGACTCACCATGGTAAACATCGTCCTCAGACACAGCAGCCACAACACGGAGGAAAACTACACACAGACACACACAGGACTGCACAGCATCAAGAGGAAGACGTGCTCCTGGACGCATTCTAGAGGAAGAACACACACAGCACACACACCACACAGGCGGCTCCGGATGAATCTGCTCAACTGACAGAAAATGTGCAGACGAGCCCAAGTGTTTTCACATCAGATGAGGTGGTCTCCTAAAGCCCGCCGGTGTGACATGGCGAAATACCGCTGCTGATCTGAATGAGATGCTTGCAGAGCGCACATCTCCCTTTCATTCTCAACCCCTCCCCTTCTTTACACGCACACACAGGGACAATATGAGGCAACGCCAGGATGTGATGAAAAAATGTACTAGTGAGTAGCAGAGACACTAAAAGCAGGATTACAGATTTATAGTAGAACGCTGTGCAAAATGCAGCGCCGGAGAAATTGCTGTTGTTAAAAGGTTTAAAAGGTGTTGAAATGTGTAAATAAACGTATTAACCTTTAATTATTTGTGGTTATAAACAGTCCACTAAAGGGGGTTTCTAAAAAAAAAAAAATAAAAAAAAAAAACCAAAAAAAAAACAAAAAAGGGAGCATATTAATAATAATAATAATAATAATGATAATAATAAAAATCAGGATTACAGATACAGAATTTAGAGACCATATTTAGATCCTTGTTTATGAGGAAACACTCATACTAAGTCATGATCATTATTCCAAGATGATCATACTCAAATAATACACTTTCTGTAGGCCTATTTTTTGTCTGCTAAATCAAACAGCATCTTGCAGAAATTGAATATACATTGTTGCCCATGAGGTTGAAACAATTTGTTTTTTATTCCTATTTATGCACATCAGTAATCACCTTTGACCAGATGTAATGATTACATACAGAGTCAGGTACTCTTGCAAACACATTGCTACAATCATTTCATGAAAAGAGCTAAAAAAAAAAAAAAGTTTTATTCCAACTTTATGGGCAACAATGTACACAAACAGATGCTATTAATGATTAAAAGTGAAGCGACAGAAGCAAAAATACACATAGATGTTGGTCATTCCAATAGTCCAACTCCAAAAATGCTCAATAATATATTTCTTTATAACATTTTCCTATTAAGACTCCGGTCTTGCAGACGTAACGCCTCCGGTCTGTTAGTGCAGGTTTACAGTCAGTAGCCTAATATTGGTCAAAAATGTGAAGCCTCCAGTTTCAAGACCTGAAAAGTCTGGTGATCTCATCAGGGTTATATCTGTCAAACCTGACAAAACTCCCCCACATGACATTATTCAGTTTATTAGGCTGAGTAGGACTGAAGGCATCAGAGTAGGAGACAGGAAATATCTTATTCTAAACAGCCCTGACATATTTCAACCAGGATGTATGTTATTCATTCTTCTGCTAACAGTACCCTCAAACTATAGCTACTGAATGAAAACACATGGTGCCTTTAAATAACTTCACTACTTGCCTCTACATGTTGTGCTTACTAATGTTTCTTGTTTCCTATATGACCATATGTCAGGACAGTAGGAGTTTGGCAGCAACCCAAGAAAACTGAACCAGTTCATCATCAAGCAAAGTCTGCATTTTTAAAGAAGAGTTTTTGTGCACACTGAATGGGAGTACTGTGTAAAATATACGTCAATTCCTTCCAGAGGTTTTGTTAAATTGAATAGTACTCTGTGAATCTCTGAAGAGCTCAGTCCTGGTTACATAAATGACAGTACAGTAGCTAAAAACTTTGAGCAAGGTCACAGAACCAAAAATATAGCTCTAGTATCCCACTGCAACTGAGCCTACTACAGTAACAAAATACAGTGGGCTTCTAGCACTTCAAGCCTCTAACAGCCATTCATACTGAGCCGGTCATTTATAAGTGTGATGATAAATATGCCGCGGAGCACATGTCAGAAGGATAGGGTGTATGCAGGGTGTGTGAGGTATTCTTAGCAGTGATGACAGTGCAGGCCCATTGAATTCATTCACGTCTCTAAATGGTGTCCTGGCTAGAAGACAAGGCCACTCGGTACAGGCAGGGTATTACCTTCTGCTTCACTCTGCTTATTTCTACCCCAGGTGCGCTCCATCTGGCTGAATACTGTTAGTAAAATTGGCCACCTATCAAGCACAAATTTGTTTTTCTGAATTTTTGATATTGAAAGATTAGGAATTCTCTTAAATAAATTTTAAAAAAGTAAACTGTGATTCAAACATACAATAAAATCCTCTCTATTCATAAGTACCAAGTGGATTCGTGCCTAACATGCTGAAAGATCAAATGATGATAGTATTCTAAATGTCATTCATGGTGTCAAATGTGAATATATTTGGAAAGGCAACTGTAAGAGCAGCGTACAGAGAGACTATAAACAGCAGCGTTTTCCACCAACACTTGATGAATGATTAAGAGATTAATATTAGGAAATTATCTGCTTCCCTGTAAACAAGACACCCACCACCCCTGCTTAAAGGAATCTTAATAAAAGTTTAATACACTAAAGTAAATATATGCTCCAGCCGTGAGAGAGTGATTGTATAAAGTCAATCACTGTAGACTTTAGTCTCGGAAAACACACTTTCAAGGGTTTCCAGGGTATTAAGCTTCATGGGAAAATGATCCTAGTTGTTCATTTGCATCAATCAGCAGTATTGTCATGTTTGTGTGGGTCCACTTTAAGCACAGAGTTTTTCAGTTATTTTCGTCCTCCAGTAATAATGAGATGTTAGCAGTTATCGTCCTCCAAGATGTCGGAATGTTCCTCCCAGAACTGGTCCCCGATGATGTCACAGTGATAGGCCTGGACCTTCTTTCTGCTCCGTGTCACTTGTACATCCTTCTCCTCTTCATTTGGTAGCTTCATACGTTTAGTGACAGTTTCATCTTGCTGGAAAATAGAGTGAGGGATATGGAAACTGAAATACACCCCATAAATAAAGGCTACACATTTCTTCTTCTTCTTATTAGTAGTAGTATTATAGGAATGTTTATCTTTTCTTTTTTTTTTAAAGTGTTGACAGTGTTTTGAACAAAACGTTCCTGGCTGGACTTAAAAGAGCAAACACTTAAATGTTTTAAAGGGGTCATATTTTGTTAAACCCACTTCTATTAGTCTTTGGTTGATTTGGTGTATTTGGACCCTAATATTTCCAGAAGTTTGAATTTGAACACTCTTTAGGCAAAAATAGAGTGAATTTCTACAATCCGTTTTAATTCCTGCTTAATATTTTACGTCTATAACTAGTTAAGTCATGACATTTGCACATATAAGGTCAAGAATTCCGATGAACATTTCTCTGAATACGACATAACTGTTTGTCAGCAGCAGCAGTTGTATTCCATACTGAAAATATGTCCAAACTTCGAGCTGATTACCTAAAATATTCAGTTGTTGGTTGTATTAACAAACACAAGTGGCTGAATGGAACAGAGCAGCACAGTCAACAACCTGGAGTGTGTGTGTGTGTGTGTGTGTGTGTGTGTGTGTGTGTGTGTGAAATTGCTCATTTGCATTTAAAGGGTCAGCGGTCAAAACAACCTTTCTGGTGTCATTACTAAGAAATAGGGTTGAAGATGGACCTGTGGAGTTGAATCAATGAAGAATTCAGACCCAAGCAGAACATTTACAGTTTATGCAGACCACAGGGAAATGTTTTAAAATACACAATTCTTTAATTCTCTAATTTTAAAAAGCAAAATATCACTCCTTTAACCCCAACTGATACACTGATACGGTCACTAGTTTCTCATCTCTAAAACAAGACTTAGTGTGAAATGGAATGGGAAAGGGTCATGTGATCTGGTGAGTCCAAAAGGGCACTGTTCAAGAGTGATAGATACATTAAGGTGAGAAGAGAGGCTGATGAAGTGATTACCCATCATGTCTAGTGTTAACAGTGAGGTCAGATCTAGGTTTAGTAACGCCATGTGTCCAAAAATGGTGGAAAAATTGTGGAAATAAATGTTGGAACATTGTATAAACATAATTAAATGATGCTAGGGCAAATACAGACCATACTCAATCAAAGCTATAGATGGTCAGACACTAGAGTTGCCTGAGTTTTTGTGTTTGTGTGTGTGTGTGTGTGTGTGTGTGTGTGGGGGGGGGGGTTACTCTTGGGTCAGTGTCACTTAATGCAGCACAAAAGTTTTACTATTTGGACATAAATGAACCTGTTGACAATGTGAGCCAGAACTCCACACTACAAATATACCTGAGTGGAGAATCACAGATATAATAGTAATAGAACACTGGTTTCAGCTGATATCATCGGATCATTTTATTAATGGCAGTGGTTGATGGTTTTCTGTTGAATTATATTAACAGTTGTTTCATAACTTTGAATTTGTGTTTAATCAAGGGTGATGTGATGAGATACTGAGAGATTTGAAAACAGCTCAATTAGTCTATTGTCCTAATTATATATATATATATATATATATATATATATACACACACACACATATACTTACTTATACTTATATACTTTTTTTCCCTTGGCATAAAGTAATAACAGAAACAAAATAACCACAAAGTACATTGTGTTTGACATTAGCTACCAGTGAAATTGCAATTTTATTTGTACCTGTATTGTATTGGCCCAGAATTTCACAATCAGTGCATCCCTATATCTGATTGCATTGATCATTAAATATACA
This sequence comes from Maxillicosta whitleyi, assembly GCA_029822895.1. Lineage (NCBI taxonomy): Eukaryota > Metazoa > Chordata > Actinopteri > Perciformes > Neosebastidae > Maxillicosta > Maxillicosta whitleyi. The sequence goes on from JAPSES010000002.1 coordinate 16,437, forward strand.
TGCATACATTCAATAATGATGACTATCACCATGTGAGTGTCACTGTTAATACCATGTCCCTCTGTGGGGATTTCATTATTTTAATACCTGGACTCAATACTCTATGTGCAAGTGTTCCACCAAAGTGAGTTCTTCCATGGCACCATTTTTACAAAGACACTGTTAATACCATTCTATACTTATCATGGTCCAAGAATGTGATTTTTTTTTTTTTTTACAAAAATACAAATTAGCCAAACTAGTGGATGGTGTCACACTTATCTTCAGTGCTGCCAATGCTTTAAGTGAGCATTATGTCTGGATATGTAATAAGCAGGAAGGCCAAAGTAAAATCTCAAACACATAAAACATTCACCTTTTCCCAGATGAGTGCAGTGCCTTTCCTGTGGAGGAGGGATTCATTGTTGTAGTTGATATCAAACTCTGAGAACAGGATCTCATTTTTGTCTGCAGCTAAAGTTCCCTGAGGAGGGAGAACAAATTAACATTAGACACACGTAAATGATCCATGATCAGTACAAAAAGCAACAGTTTAACATGGCTTACTACAAAGACTTAAAAGCTACAAACTACCAGACTTCCATGGGCTGTAAGTGATTTACATTATCCAAACACTGTGCCAGAGCATTTATCCTGCTGATCAGCTGTTGTCACATCATCAGAGTTTCCATCACAGCTTGAATGAGAATAAAGGGACTTGGCAGCTGCCACAAATGGAGACATGATGATTCTGAAATATTACAGCTCTCATTAACATGTAATATTTCTCACACTCTCAAGTGAGAATTTAAAAAGTATGTCCACCAGAAGTTGTGTACATCTACTATTATAACAAAGGTGTATTATTGTGAATCATTGAGATGTAAAGTTCTCCTGAAATATCCTGATTAAATAGGAAACTGCTTTGACTTTTGGGAAACGCTTTAAAAATGGTTAGTGAATAAATAAATAACGTAAAAGTCACATAAATATTCATAATCATCCAGGAGAAATCCAATATGTGTTAACTCAATACTGCTTCTCTTTATTACCAAAACAAAATACCTACTTAAATTAACTGAACCATAAGAACATGTGATTTCATATCTTAAAATTACTTGTTTGCAAACACCAACAAAATGAGGTCTTTAAAATATATGAAAAACAGCAAATCCTAAATTAAAGCTTAATCTTCCAATGTGCAGGCTTTTATTTGAGAAGAATTGCCCCCTTTACCTTTAAGCGCTCCTGTGCCTGGGCTGGAGTGAGTCCCCCTCTCTGGACTAAAGTCCAAAACACTGTGTTATACAAATTATTTATGTGACCTAACGAAGAAAAGACGAGACAAAGAACAGTGGTAGATCTTTTTCCTCTCTACAGTTTAATGTTTGTGTGATGTGTAGTGTTGTGTGTACTTACAATCCGCCTGCCTCCAGCTAAGGTAGTCTCTAAGGTTACGGTTGCTAGGATACAGGACCACACGTCCATCAAAGCCTGGAGGGTACTGGAGGGGCTGTTCCCCAAAAAACTCCTTCCAGTAAAACACATACGAGGAGGAGAACTGAGAGGCCACATGGGTCATGAACTTACTGTGAGAAGACAAAGAGGGTGAAATCAAAATCTGGAAAACCAAGATGAACAGGTTTGCTTTGAGCTTATAACTTACCTGGCTCTTCTCTTAAACCAGTGAGATGTCCTCTTGAAGACAAAACTGAACTCATCACTCTGACCATAAGCAATGATAATATCCTCAAGTTCCTCCATGACAGAGCAGGCACTCCTGGTCATGAGCCCCAGAGCCCTGTTATCATTGGGCTTTGTGAAGTTGTGCTGCTCAGCAAACCTTGCACAGAATACAGTACAAAATATTAGGCATCAAACAGTGCATTGATGAAGATATCTAAACGTTGTTTCATATTAGGTTGCATTACTTATTTTGTAAAAAAAAAAAATCACACTCCTACTGGAATATTTTTGGTTAGTTGAATTCTGCTTATCCATATCACATAGGAAGTGTATGAATGTGATTGAGTTTGAAAAGTCAAACAAAGACAACAAAACCGTACCCCACACCTGACTTCAACACCACTTACTTCTTTTACCACAGACAAAAAAATCATGTCAAACAGTATAGAGTTTCTACAGCCTTTTAATATTTAGAAATGTGACATGATTAATTGAAAATACTGTATGCACAATGGTTCTAAATAACAGTATTAAATAATATATCCACCCATCCATCCATTTTCAACCGCTTAGTCCCTTTCGGGGTTGCGGGGGGGCTGGAGCCTATCTCAGCAACTACGGGTGGAAGGCGGGGTACACCCTGGATGAGCCACCAGTTCATCACAGGACCACACAGAGAGACAGACAACCATTCACACACACATGCACACACTAGGGCCAATTTAGTGTTACCAATTAACCTATTCCCCAGCATGTCCTTGGAAGTGGGAGGAAGCCGGAGTGCCCAGAGAGTAAATAATATATGTACCATTCAATTGTTAAGTATATAATTCCCATGCAATTTCACTTTACAATAACTCTCTGTCTGATGTTTAAACTCTGGTCATAATCCTATTTTCACTATGCACTGAAATGTCATTTTGCACCTTCATTATATTAAACATTAAAGTTTACTGAGCGTTAGTTTATTTTGCACATTACAGTTAATTATCAAGTTTGTTTTACCCATATAATTTCTAAAAATTCTAATTATTATGTATAGTATTTGCTCTTTTATTCTATTCTTAGTGTGTCATACTGCTGCACTCTATCTATCTATCTATCTATCTATCTATCTATCTTCATTTAATTCACACAAATACTGTTCCACCCATTATGTCTCATCTGGAAATAAAATTATTTGAATGTGAGTATGTACTATGTCCTATAGCAGCTATGTCCTATAGCACAGCATTTAGTACTTTTGAAATATTAACATCATCATTGACAACAACATTACTGAGGCGAATGTAAAACAAGATACCCACTTGTGAAAGTTGCGTCCATCCAGTCTAACAACAATGTAGCAGTTTCGTAGACAGGTGTCATCTGTTTCAAAGTTGCGGACATACTCAAATTTGCTCTTGGCCATTGTGTTTGAGCTGGTAAATAAACAGGCCAAAGGTTTGACAAGATAAGACCCAACACCACCAAGAAACCTGCAATTCTGCCCAATTAGCATCAGGGAGCACCTGGAAGACAAATACACATTTTATTTGTAATTTATAAATTCGGGGGATTACAAAGACAAGATGAAATGCTAGCTTACTCTTTGCCGTCACTTACAACTTAAGAGCTCATATTAGTCCTCTGCACCTAATGTAACCAGTCACTTTTTTTCTATATACATATATAAAAATATATCAGACACTAGTTACATGCCTGATATACGCTGTATACGCTGTGTATGTGTCTTCACCTTTCATTCAGCAGATGATAGCAGCTCGCGCACGTTGGTTTGTGTACAGTCCGTCTGCTAATTTCGTTGTAGTTGAACAACGAACACAACAATAAAGCGTTCCGGCCTAAAAGACACAAAATTAGACATTTGTAAAAACGTTGTTGTTTTGATATTATATTATCTTGTATTGGCTCTATTGTAAATTAAGTTTCATTTTTAAAATATAAATCATTATTTATTCGTGTGTTATCACCAGAAATAATCATTGACATTGTTCATCCCTTTCCGTTTGAGCTAGGGTTTTAGCGCCATCTTGTGACACATTAGAAGATGTGTCCCAAAGATCGTGTATGGGTAAAATGCTGTGGAAAGAGGTTTATTCGAAGTTAGAGTTGAATTTTAAGAGAGAGAGTACAAATATCTGCACCAAAAATGGAAATATTTTATTTACGAAACAAATATAGTTACACAAAAGCACAGGTGATTAATTTAATCCAACTTTATTAACAAGATTAAGTCCTCTTCAAAAAAAAAAAAGCAGAGTGATCCCTCAAACACAACTTCACACAAATTTCCCAGAAGTCTTTGCTTCCTCGTGTGCTCGTCCCTGCGGTTGTTTCAAACATGGAGGAAAGTGAGCGAAAAGCTGCTAAATGTGACCGCAAAGACAGTGCGGTAGCCGGCAGCTCGAATGCTCCGTCGGAACCGGAGCATGGTCCGACTACAGATACTCCCGACGAGGAAGCAGCTAAAATAAACGTCTGCTCCGACAAGTTTGACCCACTCATGGCCTTATACTCACCGTCTGTGTCGCTGCCTTTTCCCAATATCAAGTGCTTCAACAATGTGGCCGAGTACGAGAGCTTCATGAAGGGCGGCAGAGGCAGGGCCAAGCCGGAGAATGTGGAGAAACGGCGGCAGAAGGCGATGAAAGGCGTGGCGGACCCGGAGCGGATCGAGAGGTTGAAGAAGTTGATGGTGAACAACCCTGTGGCGGAGTCAGAGGAGGGGGAGAGCAGCGGCCCTCCACGGAGAAGGAAGCAGAGGACCGTGAAAAATGTCCTGACAAGGATGCCCTGTAGGTTCATTAACCAGTAATAGCTGCACATACATTCACACGATGCAACCTACTTTTATTCCCAACCATTAGGAGAACCGTTGGGAGTTATTAGGTAGCCAGAGTTCAGATGGCACATTTACTCATGTTCTATAACACACAACTTTATTTCGGTGCCACTACATATCACAGGTAAATGCTGTACCTTTAACTCCACTACATCTAGTTGACAGCTGCAGTTATTTAACTACTTTAATAATCTTCCACTGAAAAGTACAGATGCCCTAAAATATTGTGATAAAATTAAAGGATTACGCTTTTCTCTTTTGGTTGAGAAATTCCTTCCAGCCTCATAAACTCTTAACACTTTTGAATTATCCGGAAATGTAATTTTCAGAAAGTATAAAAACATTTGATTCATATACATAGTTGTCACTGGACAGGGATGACCTAGACCAGGGAGATGAAACAACCAAAAAAGAAAATAGAATAGTAAATTGAGGTCTATCTTAAATATTTGCTGGAGTGAAATACAACCTACACATTATGGCAGCATGATTATTAATTGAATACTTTTGTAGTTGTGTTTTTTGTTTTGTTTTTTTAATCAAAGTGACTATGCATATTAAGGAACACAATATATGACTAATTTCCATCTTTAGTCCCTATGTAAAACAACATAGTTCACATTAAACAGTACATTTATGCTACATTGTACACAATGTGCACACACACATAATTTCAGAGTGCCAGATTACTTAATATGAGATTGTGAAGGCAGGTTTGATAGTCCAATAACCAATGATCAGATGTTTAGTGAGGGTGGGTTGTGGATAACGGTTGGTAATGTGTTGCAACTTTGAGAGGCATGGTATGAAAACACAGCCTGTCCAAAGGAGCTTCTATGTGGAATTATACAGTCACCTCGGGAACTAGCCCTGGTTAATCTGTTTTTGGTCAGGCTATTTCAACAGAATCCTGTAATGGGACAGGGGCTAATCCACAAAGGATTTTAAAGACCAGGATACAGTGTGCATATTTTATCACATTTTCTCAGCTCAGTTAGTTAGGCTTTTTTTTAAGGTACTGCAAGTCAAGTTTATTTATATAGCACTTGTCATACACAAGGTAAATTCAAGGTGGAGTTCCAGTGGACCTGGACATCTTATATGTAATAGAAATGTGGAGGGGGGGTGTATGTTGTGTGGTCATTAAATATGTATTCTTCACAGAAAATGAGCCAAAGCCAGTGAGTCTTAATTTGAAAAAATAATTAATTGTGTAATTTTTCTTTTAATAAGAAATGAAAACGGGTCCCACAGACCCGAACACCACACAAGGGTTAAGAGTGTTTTGCTTATAAAGGGAAGATTAGATATTGGTCTATAGTTGCTGATTATGGTGGGGCTAGGCTTTTTTTTTTTTTAGCAGGGGCTGAACTACTGTAGTTTTAAGAGATTTAAGAAAACTACCAGTAAGAAGAAAAGTATTGATGATTTGAAGTAGATCAGACGCCAGGCAGCTAAAGATTTTTTTTTTTTTTTTAGAAAAGTTGTTGGTAGGATGTCAAGGCAGCACGATGTAGACTTAAGGCCTTGTACTGTTCCTTCTAATGTTTTGTGGTCAATAGCATTAAACTGAGTCATATTTGTTGAGCACCATTTCTGTGAGAGCAGAGGAGGCTTATTTCTTTTAAGGGCATAGACACTGATAGTTTGTCTGATGTTCTTAATTTTATCACTAAAGAAGTTCGTAAATTCATTGCATTTGACAGTGGACAGATGATCAGGGACAATTTGTGGAGGGGGTTTTGTCAGCTTATCAACAGTGGAAAAGATAGTGCGAGCATCATTAGCATTTTTGGTGATGATATTGGAGGATTGCCTAGAGTTTTTCAGTTCCTGTTTGTGGAATTTTTTTGTTTTAACAGAGAGAGCATTTCTCCAAGGTGTTTTTTTTTTTTTTTTACCGGATATTAGTTTGATTAGTCTGTTTTTATTGTATGAAAATTTCTGAGCATGTTTGTATGCTGTTTCTATGGGTTTTAAAATGGATTTGTATGCCAGTGTCCAGCTATTTATGCAATAGATCAGTAGATTTGATGTGCAGAGGGCCGAAACAGTAAAAATAATGACAGAATAATATATAAATAATGTCAAATCTAAACTTCTCTTTATATTTTACAGTGAAAAAAGTAAAATGACATGATGAAAATGTTTAAATCTACAAATTATCCTTTCAAACAATGTGAATAATAAGAACACTATTATCACTATTATGCTTTAGTTTATCATTTCCACACATGCATTATAACTTACAGATCACATTGGATCGACAGATACACAAAATATTTAGTAACGGGTGGAATATTAAAATTGCACATAGGTTACTTCTTTTGAGACATTTCAGGTTATTCAGATGTTTTTGCAAAATTAGGCTATACTTTGTTTTAGTCTAAATACATGAAGTTTTTTACATTTACAAAGACAAAAAATTGGATTTGTGACTATTTATAGGTTATCATGACTCTGAATTGGTCTCAATTTGGAACCTGAACTAAAATTATTGTTAATAAATTTTTGCATTTCACAATCCCTGGGGCCGGATCGGGCCCTTTGGTGGGCCGGATTTGGCCCCTGGGCCGCATGTTTGACAAATGTGCAATAGATCATGTGTAAAATGATCATTGTGTTAAAATGTAGCTTGGCTATTTCAGGTGTCAGGTTATTTCTTATGTGTCTGAAATTGGATAAATTAAATCTGAATTTGTGTACAGTTGTGCTATAATACTTTAAGTACATACATAATGCTTAAACTTTTTGCAGTTATTTTCATGTAAATATATTGTCACGATGGTGTTGGTACTTTCACATTGGTAAAGGGTCTAAATACTTCCTCTACCACTGTTGGCAACATGCTTTCCCTTGACATCTATCTGCATGTGTACAGTGATCAGCCATAACATTCTGACCCCCGACAGGAGAATTGGAAATAATATTGATTATTACATTACAACGGTACCTTTCAATGAGTTGATATATTAGACAGCAAATGAACATTTAATCCTCAAAGCTGCAAAATGAGCAACAAAAGGAACCGAGTGACAGCCAGGTTTTCGGTGTGCTTCACAACTTCAGGTCTTTGGTGTTCCTAGTTAATACATATCAAAAATGTGCTTTGGAAGGACATTCCAATCTTAGGACAGCTGATGATCTGTGGGAGGTGTTAGACAAATATATCTGATCCACGGAGGTCTACCTCTCTACTTCCAGGACTTCAGGGATCTGCTGCTAATGTGCTGGTCCAGATACTACAGCACACCTGCAGAGGTCTGGTGGAGTCTAGGCCTCGGGTCAGAGCTGTTGTTGAGGAAAAATGAGGACCTACATAATATTACACAGGTGGTAATAACATTATGCTCCCATAGATGCTCAACTGGTTCAGATCCGTCTGTTCTTCTGTAGATAGTTTTGGGAGATTCTAACTATTTTACAATGGGCATAAACAATAAGATCTGGTGATGTTTTGATCCTGTGATTTGACCATCTCAGTTTCTGCCTGGTCAGAGTTGCTCAGATCTCTACTCTTGATCATGTTTGCTTTTTCTAACATGTTGACTTTGAGGGTTAAATGCTCATTTGCTGCCTGTTAACACCTAACCCAGTGGTTCCCAAGTCCAGTCCTCGAGTACCCCTATCCTGCATGTTTTAGGTATTTTCCTCTTCCATCACTATTGAAAGCCATTACATCATCATCAGGCTTCTGCAGAGCTGGATGATGAGCTGATCATTAATTGAACCAGGTGTGATGAAGAGGGAAATATGTAAAACATGTAGGATAGGGGTACTCAAGTACCGGACTTGGGAACCACTGACCTAACCCACTGACAAGACCCATTGGAAAATAATACCATTGGAAATAAACACCATATTACCTGTCAGTGGTCAGTATGGTATGGCTGATAATCTGTCTGGGGTTACAGGAAATGTTTTAATTCTGTTGAGTTTTACATTTATTCTACAACAGGCCTCTAGATTTAGCTTTCATTAAGTTATTAACCTATACTTTAAGGATAGTATCTGGAATAGTCATGAAGACTTGAACATCTTAATTGTGATTTGTTGACTGCAAATTCGATCCAAAACTGTACAGATCATTTTTTGGTTGTTTCATTTGGTGCTAAAAATAGTTCTTTATGTAATGTTAGTTTTGGGGTCTAGCTTAGTTTAAGTCTGTTTGATCCTGTAATTTGTTTTCAGTGTGTAAAGGCAGTCCTCTGGGGGAGCTGTACCGATGTGTTGAGGAGAGGATAAGGGTCAAAGTTCACATCAGGACCTTCAAGGGGCTGAGGGGTGTGTGCTCCGGCTTTGTCGTCGCCTTTGACAAGTTCTGGAACATGGTAAGTGGTCTCTCACTCTTGATACACTAACATCAGCTAAGTTTATCTCATTCTACTGAATGCTGCTTTACATGTTTTTAGATTTTTATTTGGATTTTTTTTGTACTTAATATTATTATATTCTGCACTTAGGTCATTGTTTTTAATGTTACTATCTCTATGTTGCTGTAACACTGAAAATATCCTCATCACATGTTATCCAGTACAATTAATAGAAGAGCAATTTACTGGAATCCAACACTAGTACATAGTGTATAAAAACTCTCTTTCTCTTTGCCTTTTAGGCTTTATAAACAAAAATTACTTACTGAAATATACAAAGAAATTACTGATAAGAAGTTAAGTGCTTTGATGACAGGAATACAACAAGATGAGGTTATCATAACAGTCTGGTCAAATCCCAACATTGGAATCATTCCAGAAATAGTAATGACATGATATTCCTGTTAATTCAATCCAGCTGTTTTTATACAGGTGAATGGAGAGGCTCTGCTGCAATTACACTAAATAATCTTGGAGCAAATAACTGTTATAAGGCAGTTAGGGTAAGATATAGTTGTGGCAGGCCTTGTTGCATCATCCTGAATGAAAGCAGTTCACTTCCAGCAACAAACTAAACGCCTTCTCTGTGGCCTCTGTATGTGTTCTTCAGGCCATGGTGGATGTGGACGAGACATACAGAGAGCCTCTTCTGGGGGAAGCGCTCTACCATCAGAAAGCCCTCACCATCTCAAGGGTATGCACTAGTTTGATTATTGTGTGAAATGTGTTTCTTGGTCACTAACAGTCAGCTTCTATGCTTTCACAAAATATGAACGCTGCATGTGCAGCTGTTTGAGAAGCTGAAGCTACAGGAGAGCCAAGGCGGTGATGCGGCAGCAAAAAGGGAGGACGCTCAGGAAAAAAACAGAGGAGATCAGCCTAAAGACCCCCGGAAAACTCAGAGAAGTCAGACTTCACACTCTACCAGCAAAGGAGATGGCAGCGGGACTGATTCCAAAGAGTCCCCTCAGATAAAAGACTCCCAGATGTACGGCAAGGTGCACACCCGCCACATCAACCAGATTTTTATTCGGGGTGAGAATGTGATCCTGGTCTGCCCACAGCCACTCTGAGGCATCTTCTGTTACTTTTCCTGAATCAGATGTCTTATTTTCAAGGATCCTGCTGATTCTTTACATGTAAGTGTGTAACGCTGAACATCTGTACTAACACATGTGGAACAGTGTTGAGTGGAAAGATCTGGATTATTTTATAGGATTCTTGAGAATCAAAGGACTGTTGCTGTATCATATTGATATGAAAGTTTCTCTGTCAGCTAGAGAAATGATCCTGATATTGAGGAATAAAAGCTACTCTGTACTAATTTTAGTAATTTCTTGTCTTGTTTGCTTTCATCTGTCAGCCACTAGAGGAAATTCAGACACTCTTTACCCAATGTTTTGTGAAGGTGCTATGGTTATTGCCCAGCAGGTGGCAGCAGAAACCCATTAGTGCCTTATGCGAGGCCATTGTCATCTCGAAGAGCTTGTCCCTTTATGTTGCTTTTCACCGTTAGTTTGAACGGGAATGACAGCGCAGTCTCAGCGGACTTCATAAATGCATTATGAATAATTGAGTTTGTGAAGCTAGAGATTGCAGATGGCACTCAAAAGCTGTCATTTGTCTTGACGTCTCGGATTGCTTTTACTCTTTAATGGGCACATTACCCATAAAAGCACAATTTACTGCATCTCATAGAAGTTGTAAAGATGTTGCGTTTTCTGTTCGAAAGGCAGAGGTTACTTTTGGATGATGAGTGGTGCAGGATGAATGTATGTTTCTGTAATGTTTCTTTGTTTATCTGTGTATTTTAGTGTTCCAAACTGAAGTAGTTTAGACCCAAGACAAAACAAAAGGAAACTAAAATGAACAAAGTTTAATTGACCTTCTTACCATATATTTATATGCCATAAATGGGACAAATTCTTTCTAGCTGGGCTGTGTTTCAGCTATATACCGTTACTTTTCATATGTTTCAGAATATTATTAGTATAGCCCATTTACCAGTGTTCCTCTCCAGAGAGTGAAAATGGGGTCAATTGTTTAACACAAGCAGTGTTTTAGTTGTATTTGTTACACCAGTGTGTTCCAACAAACTTGATGGAATATGATAAGGGCATGAGCTGGGCCACAATTATACCATGTGTCTTTGTCTCATGTGTATCATACTACAGTAATCAGGCCATTTAATCAGTTAAGAGTCATGTTGGAGCATTGATAATACAAAACATTGTGTCTTTAAGAAGTTCAACAACTTTTTAGTCATGGAATGAGTTTTCTTTTTCTGTGACTGGTTAAAGGCCCTTGGCGTTGACAGCCTCTGACTGGTGTTGGCTGCTGTTAGACACCCAGTCATTATTCTTATTACCTCCGCCAAGGAGGTTATGTTTTTGCCAGGGTTTGTTACCAAAATAACTCAGAAAGTTATGAATGGATTTTAATGAAATTTTTAGGAAATGTTCGCTCTGAGATGAGGAACAGATGATTAAATTTTGGAGGTGATCCGGATCACAGTCTGGATCCAGGAATTTTCTTATTATTATTGACTTTGTTATAGTACTAACAAATGTCCACCAGATGGAGGTGGAACTCCTGTTTTCTTATATAGTGGCTTTAAATGTGTCACCTGAAAATATTAATTCATATATTTGACAGAATTAAATTAGTTAAAACTGAACAAAATTGAGACATAAATGTGACTTTAATCTGTTTGAACTCATGTTTTCTCTGTAAAATTTAACAGAATATGGAGGAAGGTCTACTCAAAAATTAGTATGCGAACGCATTTGACGTATCTTCAATAGTTATGAAGCTAGATCCTGAAGAAAACCACCATTACGTAAATGTTGATTTGTTCATTTCTTTGTTAGCAGCATGTAATTCCAATTTCTTTGGGTATGTTTCCAGTGTCAAGAATCTAATAAAATAGATAAAAAACAAATGTGGGAGTAATATTGCGGGGTGTCAGTCACAATATGTGGGGGAACTGTACTACTTGGTGGAGGTTTGTGCTCTCTGAGTGCTTTTCTAGTTCATTATTGTTAAACCTAATAACTTGGGTCCTCTTGGCTTTCAACCTTATTAATGTAATTTATAAATACCATTCTTTATTACCTCAAAAGATGATGCTATGTCACATCCACTAAATGTAATTTCAAAGTTGAGTGCAGTGGCTTCACTTTTGCTGCTTGAAGCTCTTTTAAATGAGGCTAATGATACAGCACAACAAATAACACACACCATTACCAAATTTCAATCAACTGTTTAATGTTGTAGATAAATCTTGATGTGTAAATCAAATCAAAATGGGAGTAATGCAAAAATTTCATTCTCAAAGGATTTTTTTTTCTTTAAACATCTGCATATACTAGTGTTTCAGTAACAAACTCATCTCAATGAAGATCAAAACATTTTGAAAGTAGAAAACAAGATGAATAGAATAACCTATTGAAATATTTTAGAAAAATAGCAAACAGATTTTGGTCATTATAACGCTTCAGACTCTGATGCAAGGCTACTGAATGTTAGTGTGCTGATCCTCTTGAGCCCTTGGGAGAATCCAAAAATACAACTTCATTCTGCTCAGGACCAGAGTCCACTGCCCTTTCCTCTGGTCAGTGGTTTATTTATCTCATCATTGAAATCCCAGATGTGTCACATGGCCATAGTTTACTTAACAGTTACTCACAAGGGCCAGGAGGCAACTATCAGCAGGCACTTGAACCAGGAGATCTAATGCTGTGCATCTAACACACTATTTAGGCACACCAGGTGGTGCACAGATGAGTGAGATGTCTTCTACTGCACTACCGATCAACATATCTTCATCTAACCACCTCAGCATATTGCATTCAGACTGCATCGCAGCTGGTAAAAGTGCTTCCTCTTACACAATCCTCTGTACCTGATGAGTTGCACAACATGCAATCTTGGACTGACAAATGCTTAAGACAGCAACAGTGTTGTGAAGAGACCTGTTTTTTTTTTTTTTTAAATGTATAATATTAATGAAGACAAAAGGTGAAAAGGCAGCATTTACCGAGATGCACCACTAAATGTTTCACAGAGATGCAGGATGCAGTCTTATAACTGTCTGCATCAACACTTTGGGTGCTAAATAGGTCGCTATATATTTTCTTTGAGTGTTTTTGGAGAACTGAAATCATCACTGGCCTGATGAGGGCAGCGATTGTGAAATAGGCACAAAACAGAATAACAGATGAGTGAAGTAACTACACAGTTCCACATCTGGTATCTGTATACAGGCCACATACATGGCTTGAGGTGTAACTACAAACATACAGTAGATGTTTGTACATTGCACAGAAGAGCCCTTCTGGTGGATGTCCTCAACACTGCACAGTCACACACTTTCCTTTAAAGAGGTTAATTGAAGAGAAAAGGCAAAAGGTCTTTCAGGCACTGTGTGCTGCAATTAATAACCCACAACCCCAGGACAAGGCCTTTTCTACCTACTGATTATCTCATTTGGATGCAAACTGATTATATATACATATATCTCAATAATAAAGGCCACATATGATAGTCCATTAACAGAAAATCTTTGAAAATTATTCAATAGCTTTAACTATAAACACTCATTCTGGATTTTGACTGTAGCACTAAACAGGCCACATTTGGAGTGTGTGGACATTTATGTACAAAAAGAAAAAGGTGTCACTGTACCTTTGTTTACGCTCTTATTTTATATCAGTTTTGGCCTATAGGACATAACTCTTCACATTGTCACTGGCTCTCATACAAAGACTTCATAACTTATTTGTAAGGGCTTCAGATTCTATTTACACATCAAAGGAAGAGCAAGGACAAATGAGAGGTAACTTGTCATCTTTAAATGTTCATTAGAAAGAAATTAAAATGGCTGATCATGTAAGTCAAACATATCACTCAGTAAAGTTATTGAAAATGCATCTAAAAAAATTATGCTGCTACTGGTATGTATGTGTGTGTATATATATATATATATATATATATATATATACATACATACATACACACAGACACATATATGTATATATATATATAATTTTTTTGCTATTCTGGTGATTTGACTTGATTGAAGTTACAAAGCAAATCTCCACATTCTCAAGGCAACACATCCCTCCTTTTTCTTACCAACACAAATCTAACCAACAAGGCACCCATCGACAGTGTGACCGTCTGACCAGCACCCCAGGCCAGACAGATCATTGGTTCAAACAACACACACATTCAGGTATTGTAGATCCAGATGACTACACAGAATTAGTCTTAAAAAACAGGTTGCAGGGTCTTGGTTTATGATAGTTGACATTATTCAAGTACTCTTTGTTTGCAGCTCATGACAATCCTTCACCTATGGACGGAGAGAAAGAGAGACAGGACACCACTCCTCCAGGAATCTTTGCTCTCCAGCTCCATCACTTCCCGAAGTTACCGAAGTCTGCGAAGGCATCGTGTTTGGGCTGTTGGACCATTGCAGGGTTCATAGCCATTCCCATCCCCACTGCTCCGGGCATTCCCATGGTCATACCTGTGTGTGGCATCCCCATGTTCATGCCCATGCCCATCCCCATCATACCCGGGTTTGGGGTCATCCCCATGCCTATTCCCATGGCAGCTCCGGAGTTCATCATAGGATTTACAGGTGGCCTGACAGTTGTGGTTCCAAGACTCATATTGGAAAATCCCTGGGAGAGCATGTTGGCTTGTGGCTGGTTACCTGGGAATCAGGGAACAGGCTCAATGAGTCCAAGTCACACATTTTAAAGCCGTTTCACACCAAACATAGATTACTATTAGGGAAGGGCCAGAGAAGAATCCAACCAATCTATTAGTCATGTCATTGTTAACATGGCCTCCACCTACACCAAAACATTTCTATCCAATGTAAAAATCAGTTGATGCTTATAAAAGATGTTGACTATTTTAAGTAATCAACTAATAGATTCCATCTCTGACTTACATGAAATTATTTTATGCAATTATAAATTACAAAAAATATTAAGTGGGTTCTGCAGTAGACAAATGATAAGCAGTCAGCTGAATTTAACAGGATCAGACAAAAAGGCCTTGGATTGTTTTGCAATGATCTGCACGTATCTGGAGGTACTTTTCTGATGAAAATGGGAACAATGACAATGCAAATTCACACTGGACGTGGTTTGCATAGTAGTCAGACCAAAAAATTATCTTGTCACAAAAGGTGAGAAGTTGCTTGTAAACTTCATTTATGCGTTTTAAAAGCAAAGGCAAACCCTTGCTACAGTTGCACCCTGTATTATTTCTCTTACCTTGTTGGAGGGTGTTGAGACTGGGTTGACTGGGCTTGGGGGGCTGCGCTCCTGGGCCGAGGAAGTCCAGGCTAATATTAACAGAATGGTCTGTCCAGGTGGAAGGGAGGGACGCTTTAGCACCAGCACCTTGAGAAGCCACTCCCTGCTGCACTGGCTGCAGTGGCTGTGGTTGTAAAGGACCCCCCATGTTTGGAAGAGGCTGGCAGAAAACAAACAAAAAAAAAAAACAGACAAAATGTTAGGGAGACATCTAATGCATGCAGAAATCAGAGGAAAAACACAGCAATAAATACACAGAAGTCCCATCACGACGATACATGATTAAAAGATATGGTTTCTTGTCATGATTCAAGCCTGACCCAGTTAACTTAGGTACTGTCAATGGAACCTACTGCCTCTTTCTCATTAAACATATTGTCTGAAGTAACTAGACTAAAGGAAGTGGTGGGCGTCTTCTCATTCAGTTTTTTTTTTTTAAGTAGGTCAACAACCTTTTAACACAGAAATCCAGCCAACATCCACAGGCTTTTGTAGGGGTTTTAATGTTTTGTAAATCAAGCCTGATTCTTCTCATTCTTTATGCCAGTGACAGGATGGGTGGGTGGTGAGTCGGCGGTCTCTGGGGGAGATGAGCATCTGGTGAGGCTGCATGTTAACCCTCTACCATCATGCTTGCCCTCCATCTTTCAATCATGAGGTACTGCGTATCTCTATTACGCATGCAATATCATATGATGTAGGTGACCAATAGTAACATAACGTGCTGCACACTTTTAATACCCTTTTATGTTTTTAATAAAAAATACAGTGTAAGATTCAGTTGAACGTTACTGCCCTATAATTTAGATTAGATTGTCTTTGTGTAAAACTTATATGCATATTTATGTTTGAAAATACTCAGATATTATAACAGCACAAGGCCATTTGACCTTAAAAAAGTAGGTTAAGGTCACATATTTGCCAAGATGCATCCACTGTAGAAATTTTGTGTTGATATTTCAATGTTTTCTTCAGATAATGTGATTATGTTGTTGAATGGAACGATGACAAAATGGTTATAATACCCCTTCAGCCAACTTGGTATTGCAACAAGGTGAGGAAAAAAGGGTTTAAAATTTCAAAATGCTTATGATGTCATGACGAGACAGGGAAGTTAATTTATGCAATTACAGCTTTTTGCACCAGTGGTTTTTTTTTTTGTTTGTTTTTTTTTTGCATTGACAAGATTTACATAATGACCTTACAGTATGCTGTAATTCAACAGATCTTTCAGTTTGTGGATATGTAGGAGTTTAAATACAAAACTGACAAGTTGGATGAGCTTCTACTGCTCTACTACCTGGAAGTCAGTTTTACCGGAGTCACTTGCCTTCTCCACAGTTGTGGACTGAGAGGAGAGAGCTGCAGAATGAAGGTGTCTATATTCCACTATTTTTCTCTGATCTTGGTCGCTGTATGTTCTAATAAAGAAAAAAAACAAACAAACAACTACCTCTACTGGATTCTGTTTACCATATTTTCTGGACTATACGCCGCTGCTTTTTTCTGAAGTTTGAATCCTGTGGCTCAAGTATGGATTTTTTTTATGGGCTACCGGCCTCCAGGGGGCGCTCTTAGCAGGAAATGCAAAAGAGACAGGTGGAAGAGGCAATGCACTGAGGAAGACACTAGTTTTATGCTTAACTCATTCACACACCCTCATTATGGAAAACACACACACAAATGCATATGTATATACACTGAAGAGGAGGACTTCAACGGTTTCAGCGACAGGAAGAAGATGGAGATAGAGATCAATGACTTTTCTGGGGTTTTTTAACCACTGTTTTACAGGCACTGTTTGGAAAAAAAAAACAGTGAAGGGATGTAAATAAATATTTAAATAATCTTTCTGTATAAATATCTCATGTCACAATGTGGACACCTGCAACTTATAGTCAGCTGTGGCTTATAGTTAGGTGGAGCTAATATTCAAGTGCGTCTTGTATTGTGGAAAATACAGTACCTCCTGAGGCAGTTGATCTCAGTTATGCAGTAGGGTTACTTTGTTACTTGTTTGACAACACTTTTCAGATGCACTGCAGTAATATTGATGTTTTCTGAATCTAATGGCTTTTCAAAGTCTCTTTTACTGATCATTTCTTATGTCAAAGCATTTCTGTTTTTCAGATTTTTACGCCACATACCAATCCTAATTCTATTCTTAAACCAAACCTTCTACTGTACCATACAGATTTATCATTCTGGCCACTTAGCAAAATTAAATTTCTTATGTTGATATTTGTTGGACTATTTCGGTACTTTTAAAAAATATCAATTTGCACATGAATATAGATACCATTTTTGATGTTAATTGCCACTTAAATTGTATTAAAATGAAATCAGATGGTACTTTTATTATTTCTGTTAGTGCGTTGAAGATTTTTTATGTTAATACATTTTCATGGCTTTGATGGTTTTATTAGAAATCTGTAGATTTAATTCATTATTAAAATATGCTATTAAAATACAGGATCTGTATATAAATTAACTTGATTTCAAGAATGGAGATGCAATTAATCAGCCAATTATGCTGCCGCTTGGTTCATAGTCTTTAATTGACTGACAGCTCTATTTAAAATACTGATACTTGACATTAAGGGGAAAATCAACAACAACATTACAATAATAACAGCAATACAGAAAAGAACAACATCAGGAAAGGATCAGCTGGGACCTCTTGAATAAGAGCTACTTCAGTGGTCAGATTTGATGAGACACTTTATAAATTACAATACCTTTAGAATTTGCAATTGAGCTTTACATTCCCTAAAATCATGACATCTGGTTATTTTCATTCATGTTCCAGTATCATTTGTGCCCTCATTGCGAGTAGTGCGAGGAGGTACACATAAATAAATAATTTAAGTAAACAATGCTTGTATGTATATGGGTGCAACCATGCATACCTGTGACCTCGACTGAGGAAGGACTGTGCTGCTCATGCTCTGTGTGCTGCTCATGCTGAAGTTGAGACTCTGGGAGGAGGTGATTGACTGACTTGGCCCCATCAAGTCAAACAAGTCTGCTGAGGGGGCGCCTGAGCCTGGAGCTGAGGGTGGGACAGGTGCAGCGGCATTACCCGTCATCACGGCTCCAAAAAGGTCACTTCCACCAGTGTCGGCAGTTGTAGGCATCTGACCTCCAGGGAAGGCATTCCATTCCCCAAAATCCCCATTACTGCTGGAGATTTGTGCTATAGATGAGAAAGAAAAAAGGTTAATTCTGTACAGTGATGTTTGTACTGCGAACTGTGTAAATAATTTCAAACAACAGTCACGCAAGCAAAACTGAACCTGTCACTACAGTTTAGAATGAAGGAGATGACTTTTCATAGGATTGGTCTAGTTTTATCCAGGACGTTCTCGGTGACCACAGGTGCCACGCTTTAAATTTTCATTTTTCATTGCTTGCTGTGTCTCTCCTTTTCTCAATCTCTCTGAGCCTCGTCCACCCCCACCAACTTCTTCCTCTGTCTCTGTCTCCTTGTCATCCATAACAGGAGTTGATGTGTGTCTGTTCTTGTTATGCAGAGCAGGTAGCAGGCTCCATATGGCCAGGGCTCCCTCCCAGCATCCCTCTGAATATTCTAGCAGTATGGTTACACCAGCACAGCAGAGTACACACATGCACACTAACAAAAACTAAAAAGTCCTGACACCAACCAGGTCCTGAAGTGAAGCCAACAGAAGCAGCAGGTGAGGAGAAATCAGCAAATCCACTGATCAGGTCTGCATTGAGAAATCAACATACAGTCAGTTTGAAAGTAGTGAGCTCCAGGTGTCATTCTAACATAGTTAGCATTCCTTCAGTGTATTGACTAGAAGAAAGGGAGGGCTGGGGGTAGTGGCAGTGGATAGGTGGAGGAGACCCAACATCTGTTCAGCACTCCCGCCCTCTCCATTCACCAGGGACTACTCCGAAAACATCTGGTGCACTTAGTTCCTATACATCAACTCCCTCCCCCTGCTGTCCTCAAAATCAGAAGCTGGCATCAGCGGCTGGGTACTGTGACTGAAAATGAAGTCTAGTTCTGTTGTCATTGTGTGGAGGTGTCTGCCGCAAAGTGAATTGCTTAAAGCAAAACTCCTGACTCCTGAATTGATGTTAAACAGTAATGAATGTGCTTTGAGTCAGTTACTTTGAAATAAAATGTGACGTGAACCACTCAGCCAAATTAGAGAGATTTAAAGAACTTGCAAGAATATAAAACCATTTTTCAACATTGTTTGAAAAACAAAAACAAAAGCTGTATTCTCTGCAGTGAAATGCTGAGTGCATATCTGATAAACGTGTTGCTACACTTAACTACACCTAATTGAGGAAAAGGAGAACAGGGTCTCATGACAAATACAACTATGACCCAAAATTGTTTCCACTGATAATTAATCTTTTTTCAATGTAACATAGGTCAGTCTTTTCACATGTTTTCAGCAACTGTTAGGAAGTATCAAACTCTAGCAAGTATCATGAAGATGGCACAAATTCATGAATTTCTCTACAAATATGCAATGCTAAAATAAACTATATATTTGTAGCCAGAGTACATATTTCTCTTAGTGTGTGTTACGCTACAGGAAACCCATGGTCGATCAGTTTATCAAATTAAATAACAAAAGCAATGAAAGTGAAGTTATAATATGTTACTGCTCTGCTGATTGATCAACTACCACTAATCTTAGGAACTTCTGGCAACCTGAAACATGAGCACATTTAATTTTAATATACCTGAATTAGCAGACTGGCTGGGTGCTGTGTCACCCATTAGTAAATCAACAAGACCAGAACTGGGGGGCTGGGGGGCTGCTGGCTGGGCCTGGAATAAAAGGACATATGTTAAAAAGACCAAGACAAAGGACATACATACACGCATGTCATGATTCATTTAAATCCCTTTACTTCATACCTTTGTCGTGTTGATGTCTGGGCTCTTGTCTCCCGTGTAGTTGGCTGCAGCACCTAAATCTACTTTCTTGGATGGGACCCCACCTCTCTTTCGTGTTGCTGTAGTCTCTGTTGCTTGAACAATTTGTACACTCTTAGTAGTAACAGTCTCTTCCTCATCTTTGAACTCTTTTCCTGACTGGCCATTGTGAGAAGAGCGTCCCCTGTCCTCTTCATTGTCACTGTGGCGAAAGACAGGTTTAGTTCATGCTTCTATATAGTCCAGTTTGATAACACAAGCAATTAGTTTAAAAATGTTGAACCAGTTCCAGTGTTTTTACTACAATTTATTAAGTTGCGATATTAACACGACACCTCCTTACCTGTATCGGTCTGGTGAGTCATCTCTTTCCTTCTTTCTAAACTTGCTGATGGTATCATCAATGGTGCTGCCAATCTTGTCACTGATCTCCCCCAACTTCTCACTGAAGGGGAATTGTCCTTTCTTTTCCCAGTCATCATCCCACTTTCCTCTGCTATCGCTGGAGTCATACCTATCACCAGCTAAAGAAAATAAATATAAGAATGGAGAACAGAGACAAAAAAAGGAGGAAATTATTAGAAATAAATTATGACAAGGATAGATATCATCATTTACTTTACTTGTCAATCAAAGGACTTACAGTAACTCCCATATCCCATACTGTCTGAGGACACGCCGGTGTATTTGCCCTTATTTTTCTTTGCTTTTTTCCTTTCTTCCCTAAGCCTGTCATCATCCTGAACAAACTCCACCAGCTCTTTCACCTTCTGACGCACATTCATTCCTTGGTCCTTCCCATTTTCATCTAGAAGCAAACAGAGACAGAGATACTCATTTCTATAATTAATTTTACAGTTTTGAAAATATATAATAAATATGAATGTAAACATACAGGTAAAGCTCAATGTTCATGTAAAAAGGAAACTTGAGGAGTTAAATCTGCTGTTAGGGTGTGTGTGTGTTTGTTGTTAAATGGTTTGTGGACTAAGCAGTGCTTAGGGTGTACATTCATCGTTCATTACCACTCACACTGAGGCCATTGTTATTAAACATTCAGAAATGCTGAGGTGCAGAGAGAGCCATGTATCCACACAGGAAAAAAACTTAACCAAGCGATGTGAAGATGGTGATGAATATTTTGAGGAGTGACCTTACCTACAAAATGGTAGCTCTCTAATGATCTCAGGTCATAGAGATGTTCTCTGGCACTGGTGACTACCCTTTCTGATCCATTCCTGATCAGGTGGGCGAGCAGTAGCAAAGACTGAGAAACAGACACAAAACAGCAGTTCAAGGAAATTAAAAGGAGGGTTTTACAGAGTCTCACTTACTCATCTACCATTACATTTAACGTGTTATATTAAAGATATTATGTAATTGCTGTCCCACACACAGAGCAAGTAAAAACATTTATCTGTAGTGTTACACTGTTAAAAATCTTACTTGCTTTTATGTTAATCATTACTTTCCAAAATTTCCCCATGATGGGACCAATAGTCATGTTTTCTCTCATTTTAAACCCATATCCTGCCTGACATAAATTTGGGTTTACTGTTTAACATTGTTAGTTTTAAACTAATCTTGACAAATGATTAATAGTTCAAGGCACTGTAGCCATAAAAACTAGTATCACTCTGCATTATGATCATGTATCTTGTTGAAGTTAAGCTGCGACAAACCTTGTAGACTCTTCTCCAGTTCTTTTTGTTGTCCTTCAGCATGCGCGTCCACAGCATACCCATCACCTCTTGATAATGCTCATACATGAAGGTTGCTCTGATTATAAAAAAAAAAACATTTACAGAAGAGAGAGAATTGTCTGAGTATTGCCCTTTAAGCAGTATAAATAGTAGCTAAGCTATTCAGTCTATGCATCTCCATGAACTAACAGGTTAATTTTGAGAAGCAAATGGTTGTTATTTTTACTTGGGGAGAAAAAAAAAATCACAGCTGGTCTACAAATGTCCTTGGGGCTTCTCAGCTGGACATCCTTACCTAGCAATTTCACTCATCAACTGTCCTGATGGTCCCCAGGGGTCATCATTGGTGGCCTCTCTGACTTTAGACTCTGTTTCTGAATAGTTCATCACCATGTTGGTTCTATAAAGCAGGATTAGAAAGAGAATATAAACATGTCTTCATTACATGGCCTACGTTCTACATGATACCTGGCATTATCATTCAAATTGCTTCCATTCAAGCAAACTTCCTGAACAATAATACAGATGAAAGGTACTCTCTTCATAAGCACACCCCTACACTTGTCCTTTCAGACTTATTATTAAGAGGACAACAGCACTTAAGTGAGCTCTTTGTGTGTGTGTATTTTGTTTCAAACACTATTCAAAACCAAATAGGCAAGCATAAACAAGTAAATTCATTATAATCCTGCAGTGTGAAGGGTTATGTTCACCATGTGTGGACTCTTTCCTGTAGATACTCTGGGAAACTTACGACATAACAAACATGAATTCAAATGGTAGCCATTTTAAAATCACAAGATCTGACCTCAACAAAGCAGAATATAGAAATAAAGATATATTTACTCTGTAAATGTACTTTGTACTCTTGGTGGCTTGTGAACATGCCGATTACTCAACAAATTAAACAGACATTAGTTTAATAACAATCCCAATGGAACACAAACTTCTCTGCCACTTCCACTATTAACTGTAAAAACACCTGAAAGAGGGGTGCCATGATTACACTTAGCAGAACATCCATTTGATAACAAATGAAAGATTAAACTGATTATCTAGTCAGGGTTTGTATTGCATGTTGGTTGAGTAATGTACCAACTTCGTGTGTAGTGTGTATATGTAAACTCTAGTAATTAAAGGTTAAGCTTTATTTTTAATCTTTGCACCATCATCTACAATTCAGACCGTTTCACTCTACTCTCCAGTCAGTAAATAGAAAGAAAACACACGTTAACCCAGAAACTCCTCATTTTATGCTAACTACTGCCACATCAGCAATAAAATCTACAAGGCCTGAAAGAGCAACATTGATTTGATGGGTGGAGATACTCCCTCTCTGTGGTTGTGGAAACACTCTGTATTACTACTCTAAGAGGCACGGTACAGTTACAACACTGACAAAATACTGTTTTAGAAAATAAATGTTTCTCACAACTAATTTAGAACAGCTGTGCTGGACAGTCAAGCTAAGAAACCCTGTCCTGTATGAATCTGAACTCCAAGGGCAGAATTCTTTATTTATTTTAGTTCCAAGAGTTTAAATTTTTGTTCAGGACATCACATTTATGCTCAGTCTTCACTTATAATAATACAGGAGTGGTCCTCATGGCCATTTTGTGTGTGCAACAATGCCATGTATCCTAAATCTATCTCTAGCTATAGTAAGTGATACTACATAGTGGTTTACATTTGCATGAAAGACGGAAATACACAAGCAGATACTGAGAACTAATGCAACATCTTATCTCTAGACATTGGTGGCTCAAGTTGTAGATAACAGCAAGATAAAATGGAAGTTGTGATTCTCAAGTGGCACATTACCATGCATGTCTGAATGCCTGCGGAAGATAGTTTAATAGCAGTTAATTATTAGTACAACAGCATTTTATTAGTGACTTGATGAGTGTTTTCTTTATTCATTGCAAGACTTGCTTTGAAATTAGATAAAACATTTCCTTGCATACTCTGCCTCAGCAAAAACAGAGCTTAATCATCCAACAGGAAATGCTGCACTTTGCTACACTTGTCAGCATTAGTAACCAATACATGGTGGCACTTTCTGGAAATGCTTTCTACATTTGTGTAAACTGAGAAAATCCTCAAACACAGAGTCTTTCACTAAACTTTTCGAGCAACCCAAAGGGACAATGAACATGTTAACTCCCTTTCTTTCCTTTTTAATCTTTGACACTCTGGTTCTGCCCCACCTCTCTTGTTTCTTTTCTTTCACATGAAAGTAACACAAGTTCTAGTACGTCACACTCCAGGGAAACCAGTGCATTCAGTTGGAATGCTTTCTTGGATAGACTTAAAACATGCTAGCTATTGTCTGAATCTGCAAAATTTACCCTTAAACATTTGTAGAGAAAAAAACAATAGTGGAGCGACATTACCACAGCCCTAATACGCAGGCATCTCACATTTTGTCCGCAGTTGAAAGTAACCCAGCATCAAAAACACAATAAATACAAGAATCTTGAAGACATTAGACTAGTTAAATTTGAAGATTAAATCCAGCCATGACATTTTAGCTCACTGACTACACAGTGCTGGACTACAACTAACACCTAACTATGCAAATACTCAGACTGCAGACTGTGTCTGCTGTTTTGTTTGAAGTTTCTTACATGTGTTCATGTAACACAATTGTGTTGATGTCTGTCTTAACTTTAATATTGTAGAAAACGCAAAATGTGTTTAATAGGTTTAGAATTTCAGTATCATTCCATAAAATGAGCAGTTGGACATCATCCAACCGAGTTGCTCAACACTGTAGGATCACTGGCTACTGATTAATAAACTGTTTGGACCCCCGTTTACCCCGTTTTGCGTTAAAAACAACTACACATTACAATAATAAAAAAACAAAACAAAAACAAAACAATCAGAGCTTTGCAATGAGTGTTGTTCCTTGGAAATCTTAGAAGGCTGCTTTAGTTTTGCGTTTACTATCTATCTAGTACAACTCCAGTTTTAAACACAAGAGTGTCACAAAACATGCGTGTCTTTTACTTTAGCTATACTTTATACTTTACATTGTTTGGCTGATTTCAAGTGATTAACAGTTTTGGACTTCTGAACAAAACAACCTGGCTGTCAACACGCCAGGTAATCTCCCAGCCCAGTTGTGCAAAGTTAAGATAGACAACTACCGACTAACAAATAACTTAGCTACAAGTGTCATAACACTTTTATAGGAAACTAACTTAAGCCACATGTTGGCATTACCTTGTGTATTTACTGAACAAGAACATCTGTGATCTAACGTAGCGTTTATACTTTGAAGTATATCCCAGGTAGTACTGAGCCCAGGAGCTGTCAAACTAGCTTAGCCAGCTAGCCTAATCGGCTAGGTTAACTGCCGAGCAAGACGGCTACATAGGCTACATAATTAGCGTGATAGCTAAGTGAGTTAGCTTGTACTGTCGGACAAAACGCTAAAACAACACCCTTAACTTTCTCAGAACAATGCAAAAATCGCCATACACACACACTGAAGGACATGGTAGAATAGCGGTTACATAGAAATATTAGTCGTTGTTATTACCAATGCCATTTATCAAAGTCATCCAACTAAAGCGCTAATAGCAAACAGGCTAGCTAACTTGTTCCAGTGACGTGACGTCAAAGTTTTGAGTACGTGTCTCTTTCAAACAGGTACACTCCACACACAAATAACATTAACACGAAGAAGACAACATATAATTGGCGATACTTACGCTTTGTCAACCAGCTCTCTAACCTTCCACATGTTCAGCATGTTGGCTATGTGAAAATGGGATTTCTGCCTCGGCAAAACCCTTCACTGCAGACGAACACCGAAACCAAACCTTGTACTCAGAAAAGTAAACTCTTCTTCACCTCTCTTTCAAGACAGGAGGCGCAAACACACCACTAGGCAGACAGGAAAGGTTACTGCGGAAATGTAACGTCATCAAACGTGCGTAAAGCAACACCGGACGTGTAGTTCTATTTAGTTTTGAGGAACGAGCACATTTTTTTTTTTTTTTTTTTTTTTTTTTGTAGATAATAAACAACAACTGGACCAAGGCAGGAAATACAGCTGTCAAGTGGGTACTGGTTTAACTTAATATCAGCGAATTAGTTGGTCAGATTTGGAAAAGTAGCGAGACAACTTTTATATTTAATAGTTATGTCTTGAAATTCTGGTGTCAGAGTTTACCTGTTGATGATGTTTAAATTAGATTTTACCATCACCATTTACATTTTAAGTATCATCTAAAACAGAAGCGTCGTTAGGTTAGATGCACAATGCCTTTTATTCTCTGACTTTCTGTTACATATGTTCCAGCTTCTTCAACACTATAGGATATATAATAAGCCTACAGGTCACCACCCTGTGTGCTCCCAGTTCCTGCTCATCTGGCATTCAGGCATGCTACAATGACCCAGTGATCCTGTGTGACAGGCCAGGCAAGGCTCTGGCTGTTTGTGTCAATCCAGATCAATCACTCCCTCTTCTGGACGGACAACGTCATCAACGTGCAAAAAGGTCACGAGGTGTACTCAAGCCAGGCCTGATGTGGTGAGTATGAATAGAGGTCAGAGTAACAAGTGAACACCCTTGACTGACTGTCATCTAACACTGAGACGCAGTGGGTGTAGTCTGAGTACACCTGTGAAGCTATGTTTGCATCACTATTTATTACAAATGATTAAATGAATGGCGGATGCTATTTCATCCACCTTACAAATATATATTTTTTTCCCAATTCTCATGTGACTTGGAGTGGGCCGAAAGTATAAAGACACTTTGTCGTATTGATTGATACTGTGGTGGGCAAATAAGCCCTCGGATGCCCCACATCTGACAGAGTCTCTATTCTCTAATGATACGTGTAAATATGGCCCACTGCCTACACTTCTGTAGAAGAGCAGGAAGAAACAACACAATAGCCAAAATACAACCCATTTGAGAAAAAAACAACAAGAAACAGCACTTAACCGCCCAGAATGCACTGCACCCAAGGGAGCAACCTCAATTACTGTTACACGTCCGAAGAGGAGAACTCTAGGAGAAGTGATTGCTGAGATGGAAATGGTTGTGTATGTGTTTGTGCATGTGTGAGTGTGTTTGTATGTGTGTGGATGGGGGAAAAAAAGTGGATAGAAAGGCACTCAGTAAAAAGATCTTTCAAAAACACTTTGCCTCAGTGACGTTGACGTGAGCTGTTGATTGACATGCACTTCTCGACAGAAACCAGAGCTATCAACCTATCTGCCACGCATTAAGAATGGCATGGTCCTTAGGGAGGGGCCTAAGTGGTAAATGATGTTGCTCAAGACACTCCTTGTCAACAATGTGTGTGTATTTGTGAGTGTGTGAGTGCTGAGGATGGCAAAGTATTCAATCAAAGCTTTGATTGAAAAACCTTAGTGTCCTTAAAGATCAGAATTCTTTACACTGATGTATAGGATGCATGTACATGTGTGTGCAGGGGTGACTTCGTGTGTTTGTTTTAACCTCATGGTGCTATGAATTATAGACAAAACAGGCTGTCAAAAGGCATAATGTGAAAAGCTGATCCACAAAAACATTTTTGCTCTGAAATTGCACTATCAGAGTAATCTTTTTATTTTTGATTTCATAGGTGGAAGAGGTACTCAGATGCTGTACTTAAGTAAAAGCAGAAATATGATAGAATAGAAATGCTCAGCCCTGAATTCAGAATGTTACTTAAGTACAACTCATAGACTTTGAAGTACATATAATAAGAAGACTAAACAGCCTTCAATGTGTGATGTAGCATGTATTAAGTAACTATTTTTATTAATATATTGTAAAGCAGTTCAGTATATCGCATGAATCTAACAAATATTTGAAAAAAATACCTAAATCAGAAAGCACAGATTAGTACTTCCACAGATTCAAAATCCAACCTGTTTGCATATTGTAATATATTACTTATGAATGTGTTTCACAAGTTATTGCATATCAGTGGTACATTGTTAACCAATAAGGCAGTACTACTCTTTTGTTATTGTTCGTTAATATTGCACATATGGCACATAGCTCAAATAAAAGAAAACATTTTAGAATTAATTTGAGTTCATGCAGCCAAAAAGCAAATTAAAACTGTAAATGGTCCATAACATATGGTCATACGACCCTGCTCTAATGATATCAATATCCTTGTTCAGTGTATTGTGATAAAAATCTTCAAAACAGAGATCTATTCTATTCTATTCTATTCTATTCTATTTTGTTCTATTCTGTTCTGTTCTATTCTGTTTTATCTTATAATTAGATAATATTAATTGCAAAATTACCTTTAATGTACCAACAATAAAAGTTCTTTCTAAGGGTTGTTATTATTAAAGAAAATTAATTATTTTTCAATAACAGATACACATGAGAACATGTACCTCATGTGTTACTTAGGAGATGAGTGCAATATGAGATCATGTACATACATTAATTTACAACTATATACAAATATGGAAATAATATGTATATATGTACAAAAACAAGTAATATAAAAAGAAGTTCACCCCCTTCCCTCTGGAAGGAAGCTACACTGCATTTGGGCAAAAACATCCAGTCTGAAAAACAGCTTCTACCCGGATAAAGTCAGACTGCTGGACTGCTCCACCCCCCCCCCCCCCCATACAT
>JAPSES010000002.1:45015-58065 GCA_029822895.1 Maxillicosta whitleyi
AAAAAAGAAAGAAAGAAAGGCATGTTTTCTGATGTTGAAATAACAGAGGGCGATTTTGTTACACCATTTTTAGATTTATGGGATAATTAGCAGCAAAATTGAGGGTTGATTTTGTTCTTTTCTGTACTTCTTTGTTTTTCGGGTTGTTGACCTTAGTTCCAGTTGGCCAGTGTGTTGTTAAGTGGTTTCTAGTGAGCTAGGGAAAGCATCTTCTATTGTGAGAGAGGTTACGTAAACTTCATAGCCAAACCAACACTTCACTGTTGTTTGTGCGAGTTATGGATTGCAAGATGGCGTGGGGCCTCCAGTAATCAAACCCAAACCTTACAGGCATAAACATAAAGATAAATAAATGCTCTTTTCATGAGGTCAGTGTCACACTGTGGGCAAACTATCAGTCTTTATACACTCCATCCAACGCGGTGTCAGACAAGCTACACTAATTCAAGCAAGAGGGAAATAACATCACAAAGGTTTTGTGTTGTACAGTTTTCTCCTCCCCTATCCCTTCAGATGAAATCCCAATGGAAAGGCCTGAGTTTAACAGAGTCCTGCATCTTATCATGACTTCCTTCAGTTCAGCTCCGGAGCATAACAGAGATTCGCCAGACTCCGCTACTGTGTCTTTTCCTCTCAACATTCCCAAATCTCCAGCTATCCCAGATCCTCTACATGGGCGGAACGATCATCCCGGGAATCGCTGCTTGTGGGAAAAGAGGGGGAGGAATATAGAAAGACAGAAAAACGAAAAGGGAGATGGTGGGGTGAGGGGGGGTTGAAGAAGGAAAGACAGAGAGAGAGAGAGAGAGAGAGAGAGGTCAGTCATATGATTGCTGGGTTTCATCTGTCATCACAGCAGTCACTTAACAGAAATGTGCTCCAGCATCTGGTGAACAAAGACGACTCTCTCTCATTATCTCTTCATTCCGAGGCCCCAAAATCAAAACATTTTTCTCTGCTCTGCTGCTAACTTGGCACACACCGACAACATCATTCAACTTTTTTTTTTTTTTTTTGCAGACTTTCTGAATAGCTTCATGCAAGAACTGCCACTGTTAATTGTTTGCAGTTACACAGTGTGAGCCCATTGTGCAAGAGAACATCACGGAGCATAATTCTAACATAAGAGAAACACAGTGACGTAGGATGACAGAAGTGATGAAATTATGTTCAACACTCGAACAAGGAAATGGAATCTTTGAGACTTTCTCCGGACACTGCATTCACATTTTTACCTTCTTATATCATACTCTGCCTTCTGCTACCTCCTATGTCTTCACCTCTTTGCACCCACCCACTCCAACCCTTTCCCTTCCCCCCATTTTTACACAGAAGCCATCACAGGGAGGAATTTTTCATATAACATATTGGCTCCCTATTGATTCCTCCCTCTCTTCAATCCACTAATTCCCTGGTTATTTCCTAAATGTCTCCGGCTTGTTGGGATTAACAGAATGGTGTGTGCGTGTGCATGTGCATGTGTGTCGGTGTGATCAGCGCACAGTGGCCAATGGCCCTTGGGTCACCGTGGTCAGTGCTCATCAACGCCGACAGAGGAAGTGAGGAAGTGCTTAGCTTGGGGCTCTGATAAAGATTCCCATCCATCATTTCTCCCTCTCAGGATCTCAACACCATACAACATCCTGCTTAGACGAACAGACCTGGCGCTGCGTTCGATGGAAACGGGAGAACAGAATGACCCATGGTGGCTTAATACCTCCCCCCTCTACAACTCCCTACAGAGACACCCCCTGGAGCACAGGCAGGAAACAGGAAGTGAAAACAGGAAATGGAACCCATATGGCGTTGCATGCTGTCGCTCTGACAAGTCAAGAGTGACAAATAAAAACAGAAACGAGAAGGAAGGGTAGGGCAGGATGGGATACTTGTGCCAAAATGAACGAGTGAGGATAGCGTGGAATGGAAAGAAATGGAGGAAAACGAGAGATAACGTACTTCAGGAGAAGGCCAGACCCTGCAGAGAACTGGCTGATGAGTACTTGCTAGAGTCCACAAAAGACTGATCTATAAAGTGAGGAAGGAGAGTGGAAGGGTAAAGAAAGGAATAACCAGGGTGTGAGGAGGAGGAAGAAAAGGAAGGATTGGAAAAAGAAGTGGAAGGAAAGGTGACAAATTGTTAAAAGGAGTGAAGAGAGCAGGACTACAAGTAGAGAATGTAATACAAACTAAGATCTGACATATTTAAGTATCCTACAGTTTTAGCTCCAAATTCATAATGTCCCATGTAGACAAATGCTAATAAGTAGCTTCTTGCTTAGCACTTTACCTTGCAGGCTGTTAGCGTTAGCGCTGGTGCACGTGGGCGGAGGGGAGTTCTGGGGTCTCACGACAGGGGCAAAGGCGCTCTTCTGCTTGACTGCGGCGGAAACCATGTTGGCCGGAGAGAAGGAGAAGATGCCGGAGGAGCTGCTGCAGTTGGACGGCAGGCTGGTCGACGAAGCCATGGTGGGACTGGACGGGACGACTGAGAGAAGAGCAGCGGGTGGGCAGGAGGACAGTCGAGGAGGGGAGGAAGAGCACGAGAGGGGGGGAGGAGATGAAGACGGAAAGGGGAGAGACGGGGTTAGAGAGAGGGCCGAGGACAGAGGACAGGCAGACGGGATGAACAGAAAGGGACTGGTCAATGGACAATGACAGGAGGGATAATATTTTGGACTCAGATCAACTGGCTCATACTTCTTTTTGCAACCTTTTGTTTTTGTAAGGTGTCACCTAACAGTGAGATAATCCATAGCTAAGACAAAAAAGAAAAAACAGGAAAAAAATGTGTTTAGCTGGAAACTTGCACCAAAAACAGCCTAAAGCATTTCTTTTTCTTTAAGCATCTCCTCTGATCAGCCTGTTTTGATGACTCATCCTGTGCTCAAGGGTTTGCAACATCTTGATAAACATCTCCCCACTAACTTGAGGTGCTGCACCCATAATTTGTTTTCGGGGCAACTTGCAAACAAGGCTATCCCAGATCGAGTTTATTGCAGATTTTCAACTGCACAGAGCCAGTTGTAGTAATAATTTACAAAAATAGGCTGACAACATTGGTTAGACAATAATCTATTATCTCCGCTGCATCTGTGTTTTTGTAGCCATGATATAAGAGAAAATGTTCAATGCCTTTATACTAACACAAGCATTAAGAGAGATTTAGATTTAGTTTTTAGAGGTTATAACATCTCCGACAGACCAAACTGCAAAAAAAATTTGTAAATTATTTGTATTTTTAGTTCTCCATAATCATATGACCCATATGAGACAAAACTGACCAAATGAAAATCTCTGCAACCAAAATCCTGTCCTCTGACATCATCCCATCCATCCACTTCTCCTGGGTTTGTCTTTTGTCTGCTAATACACTAAGAGCATTTTCCCCCTCAGTGATTTTACAATCAGCCAAGTCGTATTTCACCTGCCCTCTGATATCTGCTTCTGCCTTTATTGTTGTTATTATCCAACACTTAGCCTTTATGGCTCTTCCTGACAAATCCTCGCAATAAAGTCATAATCCATTTATGAAGGGGCCTAACTAATCAATTAATGAAAATTGGACCTACAAAGGCAGGCCGAGGGGCCATTGATTGAAAGTGTCTGTGTGGGGCCGATGAGCCTGTTAAAATACTTGTTAACACCCAGGAATCAAAGAGCTGAAATGGAATTGCTTCTCTAGCAATTAGTTTATTGATTTAATCAAGGGTCTTTAATGTAGAGGGTGAATGTGTGTGTGTGGGTGTGTGTGTGGGTGTGAGTTTAGGTGTGTGTGTGGCGCTAGGTGATCTGTTCCCCTGGCCAATAAAGTGGGGATTTGCGTTTTACTCTGTTCTTAAAGAAACAGATGAGCCAGCTGAACTTCACAACTGTCTCCTTATGTGTCACTTCTCGTTTACGCCTCACTTTCTCTACATCATTCCCGTCAATGCCTGGTTCAAAAAGCTCTGATTTTATCTTTTCCCCTCTGTGCTTGTATTGTGTCACACACTCTTCATTTAATCTGGAGTTACACTGACTCGAAGACAACTTGGAAATAGATGCATTTACTCACTAGCATAGGGCGAGTTGCCTGCAGATCCATTGAGGAAGTTGGGCGAGGTGCCCAAGGTTGCCATGCCAGAGTTAGCGTAGCCATTCATGCTAGTGGAGACAGAGCTGTAGCTACTCTGCTGGGGAGTGGAGCTGGGGACATAACCATGAGGGGACACACTGCTTGTACTCCTACTGAAACCTATGGACAGGGAAAGGGAGAGAGAGACAGAGAGAGAGAGAGAATAGGAGTTAGGGGTATAGCAGATGGCAGACAAAACAAAATGAGAAAGCCTACATGCACTGCTGCCAATTCCTGTTTTCCCTACACGGTTAATGGTCGTAGCAATACGAGGTGAAAGAAATTTTTGAAAAATCATGGACAGCATATGGCAGAGCGAGAAAAGCTTTGGGCAGAGCAGAGGAAGAATGATATGAAAGGGAACTTGCTGCAATCCAAGTACTGAAACAAGAGGCCTTTAACCTCACTGGCTCCTTTTCAGAATTAGATATATTGATAAGGCAATTAACTGTAAAAGGCCTCTGCTGCTCTTGTCTAATTTATAAAGAATGAAGCCAGTATTTCTGACAGGACCTGTCTCTCCTTTATGCTTTACAGAGGCAGTAAGCAGTAAGAGGACAAAATGGAAGGATGGTCATAAATATTCGCTGACAATGAAAAAAAAAGAAAACAACAGGAATTGATCATCGGGAATACCAGCTTTCTAGTGTAACAAGGGCTGCACCTGAGGACCGCGAAGGCCTCTGCTTCTATTAATAGGTAGCAACCAATTCCCTATCCTGACCTAATCTAGCCACACAATGAGAAAGGACAAAAAGTCAAGCAGCTGATATACTACATGTATCTTAAATCTTGATACATATTTCCAGATGAAGATGAAGAGCAGAGCAAAAGGGGAAGAGGCTTATTGGAAGTATTGAGACACATCCAGAGGCTGGTCCATCTCCTCTCCTGTGCTTCCCCTGATACATGTGATGAATCACCACTGACTGCACCCACATCTCTCTCTGTCAGACAGGGGCCGACCCCAGTCTAATATACACACCCCTAGGACCCACTCATATTTCTCCATCGTACTCCATCCCTGACTCTCTTTTTCTCCATTCTTCACTCTCCCACCTTCTTTCTTTCTTCGTCTTAAGTATTCCCTGTTCCTAGCTACCCCCCCCCCCTCTCCTCCCCCTCTTCCTCTGGCTGTCCTCCTTTTCCAAATCTTCTTTCTTCTCTCCCGCACCCTCTTAAATCACATCTCCCTCTTTAAATTTCCCACATGACAAATAAAGTCTCCCTGTCATGCTACTCATCTTCACTGTCATCACAATTTCCAGCTTTCTGACACAAAAAGTAAAAAACATAAAAACATAAATACATCTCCAGCACATTTCCCATCATAATAGAGGTCAAGTGTTTGCTCACCCTGATTGGCTGTTTGTGCCACCTCTGACCCCGTGAATGAATTTACTGCCATCATGCCAGCATGGACAGAGCCGCTGCCAAGACTGGCTAGCTGATTGTGCCCTCGTGGCACTGTTGTGTACAGGGCCTCTGCGATATCTGCCGCTCGTTTGAGAATCATCTCCTGACAATGGGAGGGAAAAAAAGAGCTGTGGTCAGCAATGGGGATACGAGTGGAGAGGAAAATAGGATAGAAAATATGATGCAGGCTTTATGGTCTCACAAGTATTCCTGATCTTCACTAGTGATATTACACGTGTAAACCTAGCAGGCTGAGTGGTTTTTATCAGTGGTCACTGGGAGTGGTGGGATTGCTTCCAGTAAATGGAGGAAAGGCTCATTAACAGACTCATCAGATGTTCAGCCTGCCTCTTTCTCTCTTTCCTCGACACTCTGTCTTTCCATTTTCCTCTCACCCACATTTATACGAATGTTGAGATTTGTTTTCAGTTTAGCTAACTTTTGGGGCGCATAAGTATGTTTTAAATATTTTGAGGAATTGACAAGTTTTAGTTGAGTTTTGAGGTATTACAAGGAAAGCATTTGTACATGCTGAATGTAAACATCCTCCATGAACCATTAACAAGAAGGAATTATTTTACTAAAAAATTCATTTTAGTTTAATTTGCATTGTTCAAAAGCAGGCTTTTATATTTTTTTATTCAGTTAATGAAGTTACTTCACTGTTATATTAGTTCTTTCAGTGACTATAAATGACCCTGCTCTCCACCTTCATTAGAATTCAGTTTTAATCCCACTCCTCTATTCTCCTTTTCTCCCTCTACATTTACTTTTAATTGTACTTGTCCTCTCTTTCTCCTTAGTACAAGTGCTGATAAAATGACTAATATATTCAGTTGTCTATGTGGTTCTCCTTTCTTTCATGTTTTTGAAAACTGTTTTTGTTTTAATTTAGTCAATGAAATAACTTGGTTACTGCTAGTTTTCAATAACCATAATGACCTTGTTCTGTTCATTTGTCAAAATCCAGTTTTAATCCTACTCCTCCTCCCCCTCTCCATCACGCTCTGCATACTTCCTGTTCTCCTCCCTCAACCATTTAGTTCTCATTCTACTGCTCCTCCCTTTCTCCTTAGCCTATATGTTGATGAAAATACTAACATATTCCTGTGTATCTGTGGGTCCCAGTTCTTTGCATGAACACAGCAGGGTGCTACACGACCAGCGGAAACACTGCCTTTGATGCTGCCAGTAGTCCGAACCACAAACATAATTTTATCCAGATAAGATATTGATGTTTCTGTCAACATTTATACGTGCTTGTGTTACTTGTGTGAGCATGTGTTTACCTGGTTATTGTGAGGCATCCCGTACAAGGCTTCTACCAGGTCTGCTGCTCTCTTTAAAATCACCTCCTACAATCAAGCGCAGAAAGAGGAAAGGGATTGATCATGAGTGTGGCGGCTCGAAGAGTTCAGTCACTTTTATTACATTTCACTTCTTACATTATGCTGTGAATGCAGAACAGAGAGTGAAAAAGAGGAAGAGGCAGACAGAGAAAGGCAGAGGAAGAGAAATGGGCCTGTCCCAGCACTCTGTTACTTGCTGGGCAGTTTTGGAGAGCAGAGGGAGATACTGTTATCAGTGAATAAAACATGAGCCTATATCTCTCTATCACTCAACCATCTTCTACATCTTCTCCACCCTCCTGTCACTGCCAGATCATGAATCTACCACACATGATCCCACATCAATCTCATTTAACACAACATATCATCAGGTGATGGCTATACAACTTCCCTCATCAGCCGGGACGCACCCATCTCCTGCCCTGTATTAACCCTGGTAATGATCCGAGTGAATAGCCGCGCATCCACTTTGTGTGATAAATGTAGAACATTATGCTCAGGTGAAAACTGAGTGGAATTTCCCACATCAAACATTTATCCTTTCGTAGTGTTACCATTCTCTGCGCTCATTTTCCACCGCTTAGCCTCCTTTCTCTCCTCTCCCTGTCTCTATTCTTTTCACTCTCTGAATGTATGAGTGTGTGACTTCAGGCATCGTTATATGTGTGTGTGTGATGTAGACACCTACAGCCCTACGAAACCCTTTTTAAAAGTTAATGTGCCGGGGCCAGGATATATGCTGGAGGCGCGACAACCAGAAAATTGCAGCCCCCTCCCCTCCAACGCTCGCTCGTTTCTTTTTCTCCTTCCTTCTTTTCCACTCACGCACACACACGCTGTGCGCTATACCCTCCTGAGTGTATCCCTTGCTGTGAACAAGCCCTGGAGCATGTGTGCTCTCTGTTCTGTGACACACCGCCTTTCAATCAGACCTCATATCACACACACACGCAGCCACGCACATGTGGAAGCTGTCGAGCACGCCCAGGACATGACGAGAGGGTCAGCAAAGCAATAAAGATTGTAGAGCGCTGTCCGAGGTGCTAAATTCACTCAATAATGGGAGCGCTGCCTCTGTGTTAACCTCCCATTACTAGCACTATCTGGGGGAGGCAGTTGAGAGAGGAGGGGGAGAATGGAGAAACAGAAAGAGAGGAGACAGGAGAGGAGGCCTGCTCGGGGTGATTGAGAGATGTACAGGCCCTAGGAAGGTAAGTGGTTCTTTAGTATGTATGTGCCGCTCCTCGCTTCCTTCTCTCTGCTTTACCTCGATGCCCCATGCCTCCCAGGGATTGCGAGATGGGTAGATGGATGGATGAATGAAGGAAAAGGAAGAAGGGGGAGGAAAAGAGGGAGGAGGGGAAATGAAGGAAGTGTGAGGCATTAGGA
The DNA here is from genome assembly GCA_029822895.1 of Maxillicosta whitleyi. Lineage (NCBI taxonomy): Eukaryota > Metazoa > Chordata > Actinopteri > Perciformes > Neosebastidae > Maxillicosta > Maxillicosta whitleyi. The sequence continues at coordinate 53,284 of JAPSES010000002.1, forward strand.
CACAAACAGATCCCCAGCTGGAGTGTAACAGTGTTCAAGATGGACATGTGAAACCTCAGTCACTTCATCTAAATTTATTTCTCTTCTCACTGAACTATCTGTGTCCCATAGCCTTTCCACTCAGTCTGAGGGCTGATACGCCTTTGTGTCCATGCATTTCCCTCTCTCTAATCACTCTCTTCACCTGCAACTCCAAACTACTTTCTCTTGTCTCTCTTCTTCTTCTTCTTCTTCTTCTTCTCTCTCATTCTCTCTATTAATCACTCTCCCGTGGTCCTGTGCCCTGTCTGTACCTATCAGTCTCTCGTTAGCGAAGGGATCTGTCCAGTAGCTAAACGCGATTAGGCAGCGCTCCAGAGTCCTTCTGATAAACAGATAAATGTGGTTAGCGCCGTGCTGCCTCCCTAGCTCTGCTCCTGTAAGGGGAGACCATTTCCTGGGCGCAGGGTCTCTTCCCGTAAAGTCAGGCCCACAGAGACGTCAACAGGAAGGGGAACCTGATCCAGAGCAGAGCCTGGCCTCGTCTGGCAGGGCGGTCACTCATTAGCTGGCCCCAGACCCCTGCTACACCACAACCTAAGCTAAACACCCTGCAGTCTGACTGTGCCTGAGCTACAGCATTCTCTCCTTAGTGTGACGGCCTGACTATTAGCCATATAGCACAGTATGGAAGCTGTTTTCATCTGGACACTGGATCATTACCGCCACACGTAGACACAGAACAGGCATTGGCAGATATCCTGTTTGTTCTCTGCTCAGTGTGGATGTGTATGGGTTCATTAAGACCCCCGTTGTAAAAGGTGCTATGAGAATGGAATACATTAAACTCCAAATCAATTCAATCTCGATTAAAAATTGACCAGTGAAGTAACACACAAGGTCTTGCCTGGGTAACAGTGAATGGACATTTGTAGCACAAGAATTTGCCAGTGTATGCCCCTCTCCTGCCCTGCTCTAATGATTGAGGCCAACAGTTGAGAGAAGTGTGGTCAACAAACTGTTATTACCTCAATAAAGGCACAAATCAATAGAGCTGAAATGAACAACCGGGCCTGCCAGCTACCGCTGTTCATTTAGAAGAGAAAGAGACACCAGAGAGTGAGGGAGAAAGAAAGAGGAGAAGAGATGGATGGATACAAAGATATTTAAGAGATACAGGGGGTTGATAGGCTAAAGACCAGTACTCACCAGGACAAGTCTGGTATCCACCAGACATGACACACCGAGAGGACAAGTGATTTCTCTATCTTCCTTGGGCATCTACCTAGGCTCTCCATCTCTGCCTCATGGTGACTTCTTTCTACTATGTGTATGTGTGAGCAAGCACAGGTACTGGCGTTTGTACACAGTAGTGTGTGTGAGTGCTGTTTGGTGTGTGCGTGTGTGTGTGTGCTGGAAGTAATAAAGTCCACCCGGGGTTGACTTCGATCCACTGACCCAGCAGGAGGTAAGACTGGACAGCTATGATGGATCACCTAACCTGCTTCTGCCTCTCTCTTCCTCTCTCTCCTCAACCTCTTTTCCTCTCTCTCGCTCTTTTCCTCCCTCCTTCTCTCCCTTCCCTCTCCTCTTTGCCAGTCTAAATGTCCTCATGCTCAGTGGAAGGATGAATAGAGTTGCTTGTGCATTCCCTGGGCAAATAAAGTGTTTGTTTGAGCAGAAAATGACCATGAACATATGATAAAATGTTTATGTGAATGCTGCACAGTGTCATGTATAGCCTACTGTTAATAGAATACAGTCATTCCTCTGTATGTGAGGTCATGTTGTCCTTGTATATATCCATGTATACTAGGAAACCCTAGATGTTGTCAATACATCTCTGCTCCAGTGTTGCTAAGATGATTTCCCATAAAGTAATTGCATATGACAAATAGCACGAGCACAAAAGTAAAAGAGCAGTTGTTCTGGATGCACAGTACCTTAGGTAATCTCTCTTGGTCTCCAGGGTGTCTGGGGATGACCTTCTGTAACCTCTGGAAGCCATAGTCTATAGTTGGCTCATTCAGTGCTGAGAAAGACAAACGAAAAAAATAAATTATTCTTAATTCTTAGAAGTAAAACCAACTCATGGTAAACAGCATCGTGGTTGCCATGAAGAAAGATGCAGCAGGAGAAATGAGTGATCCTCTCCTGTAGTAGAAATGACTGAATTAAGCACAGTTTTACATGAATATTTAACATTAAACTAAACATGCTGAAAATGTGGGTGTTCTGTATTAAGTCTAGTGTGTGTCTTTGTTTGCTTGTGATGTAATGAATCTCTCTCTGTCGCCTGCTTTGGTGGTTAATAAAAAGACTGTCAGGAATCAGGCGTGTGTATGTGTGTGTGTGTGTGTGTGTCTGTGTGTGTGTATGTGTGTGTGTGTCTGAGTGTGTGTCCTGTGGTCTTGCGTTGATCAGCGACTAATATAAGCAATTACAGAGCCTGGTTCCAATATAACAAAGGCTTGATCGCTCCGGGGAACAAGCTAAACACACAGACATACTCGCACAGGCACGCACATACAAACACACACACACATACACATACACACACACATATATACAAAGACAGACAGACAGACAGACACGCACACACACGCACTCACACACAGTCAGATCATCCAGGCAGCAGGGAGAAAGCACTCTCGGCATGCTGTGGTCGTGCTACGGTAATTGAATATGAGAAGATTTACCATGAATATTTAAACATTAGAATAAATACAATGAAGATCTGAGGCTTATAGTACAAACACTTCAGAGGAGGATTGTTGGATAAGTGCTCTCTCCACATAATTCATTCCTAATGTACTCTCTCTCTCTCTCTTCCCCTTTTACTCTCCACCCCCCTTGTCTCTTTGTGGCTTGCCTAGGGAGTCAGTGCACATACATGGATAAGAGTCTTGACTACTTTTCTGGGCTACAGCCGAAGACAAAGCGTCTGTACAGAGTTTGTGGCTGTGTATGTACAGTATGCAGAACATGTGTGAAAATGTACTTTCTATTTGTGTAAAAGTGAAAGGAAAAAAAGGAGGCATTATGCGTGAGGATTGCCTGTATGTGTCTGTGCCGTCCGTCTGTTTCCCCTGTGGGTCGCAGCTTGGATGTTTCCTGAGGGCTGATGCCCTGCTCGCCTCACATCTGAGCAGCCAGGCTGACTAGGCGGCCCCCAGAAAAAGGCCCCTAGAGGCTATGAGTACAAGCTGTCCTGCTGGACCTCTAGTGACTTCACCATTGCTCCTCCTGAGCCACTCTCTCAAACACACAAACCAAAAGAGAGCAAAAAAAAAAAAAAAGGAAAAGTCGGTAATGCTCTGTTTTGGCAACACAAACGTATTTGGACAGCTCTCCCAGTGGACAGTTCCAGTAATCCATAAGAGTGAACGAAAGGAAAGGTGAATAGCCAGAAGCAGAGAAGTTGACGGTGGGAAAAAAAAAAAAAAAAAAAAGTAGAATAGAGATGCTAGAGGCAGGCTCAATTTCTGAAGAGTGACACACATTACAGGCCAGCTGGTCCACTGATAAAATAATGCCAAAACAATGAGATGATCACATGCAACAAATAAAGTATGAATTATTTCTGAGGACAAATATTTGACATTACTTTCCTATTCTCTGATCTCTCTAAAGCCTTAAGGAGGATTTGCCCTGGATTAGGCCTGCAGTTGGAGAAGGGATTGTTCCGACAACATCCTCTCTCCGTCTCAAAGGCTTTTGTTTTTATGATGAATTTTTTATCAGTTCTCCACAATGTGCCAAATGAGCCTCGAGTGAACAATAGCATAAAAACCCCAAGACATACAAAGATACCCCCTATTACAAATAAAGAGACAATTTTGGTAATTGAGAGAGGAAGTGATATCGTCTCTGCTCATTTTCAAGGTCCATAAACTAGAAGAGAAGTATGTGGGGGACAATGCGTACCACTAACTACCTGGATGTATCTCTTTGGGGATTATGTCGCTGTTTTATGCTTTATATCTATGCTCAATATCTCAGATTTCACAACAAGAATTAGTGCTGGGAGAAAAAAAAAACTCCTGCCTCGAAAGAGAAGTAGTGCACCGGTACACTCTTGGATTCAAAGCACACTCTCCCATACAGGTATATTTATAATCCTTAGCTGTCGCTCTCCAGAAGAGCAAATCAAAGCCAGTAAAACATAACTGCCATAAATAAATGAATAGATGAGCAACAGCCCTGGACTGAAGGGATTCACCTAGCAATCACCCACATCAGATCAGATCAATGCTCATGGAAATTTCATGAAGCCTAGAATCCACACCGCTTCATATTTCACTATAATAACCCACAGAGCCGCAGGGGGAGTGTGTATGAAGGGGTGACGGGGTAGGAGAAGGAGGAGAGGAGGGTAGGGTGGGGTGAAGAGGCTTGGGGGGTGTTGGGGGTATGAGCTTTAGGGGAGGAGTAAGGAGGTGGGTGGATGTTTGGGGTGCAGAGAGTAGGAGGTGGGGGGATGAGGGATAATTGAGAGGTCAGAATGGTGGGATCGCTGTTACTCCTGGTAACATAGCAGAGAGAAGGAGAGATGAAGGAGGGAAAACTACAGTGTCCGGTATTGCTGTCTCTTTCTCCTCTAGTGTCACAACAATGTGTGTGTGAGAAGGTGAGCAGGTAGTGTACTTGCAGGGTTAGGTAATTGGCTCTGAGGCTTGATGTTAACACCTTAACAGGCCCTCAGACAGTGGGTAAAGAGCTGATCATATCACAACCTTGTGTTTCCCTCCCTTTCTCACTCTTTTCTTGCCTACCCCCTGCCTCTCCAACCCCCGCTCCCCC
>JAPSES010000002.1:68208-83570 GCA_029822895.1 Maxillicosta whitleyi
GGGGGGGGGGCCGCACTATGTAATTGCCTTTTAATTTTGCTTTTGTTCTGCATTGCTATATCTACCGCAATTTGCTTGAACTTCAATCTTGTTGTATTTTTTTATACAATGACAGTAAAGCATATTGAATTAAATTGTCTCACTCTGAAACTCATTGAACTGAAAACAAAAAAAAAAGTTTTTGTTTTGTGATGGGGCACTTTTTGCAGACATATTAAATTGTGTATTTGATACACTGTACTACATTCTTCTATATTTTCTACGTTGCAGGGATGGAGTGCCATACTGTGAGGCAGATTACCACGCCCAGTACGGGGTGAAATGTGAGACCTGCAGTAGATACATCAGTGGAAGAGTCCTGGAGGTGAGAGTGGCACAAGGTTTTAAAAACAACATGAAACATTTAGCTTTGCAGACATCTGCAGCAATCTAAAATTCTGAGGCAGGAATTGACAGCGCTATGCGACAGCAATCAGCGTTATCGGGAATGAGCAGTTGCATTTTTATCCGCAGCTGTGTTAAAGCCCTGCTGTGGTTAAGAGAGTGAATGACTTAAGATTGAAACGTGATAAAAAAAAATAGATAAATAAATAAAAAAAACTTGTCCAGTTTAATCAAACCAGAACAAATCTATCTGCACTCTGGTCAAACTGAGGTTCATAACTATGTTTTATCACATATTCTCACTGAGCAGAGCACACACTGGACCTGCACTAAATGTGAACCAAAAAGCTGGATTGAATCATAACAAACTGTTAAGTTAAGAGGAAAAGAGAGTTATAAAAAGATCAGAGGGTAAAGAGCGAAGAAGGGCGCAGGGGGAGATGGAAGGAAGGAGGAGAGAGACAGAAAGCAAATTCGGCACATTTGAGCTTTGCGTACTCACCGTGCAGAAGCAATTTCTTTAAAAGACCAAGAATATAAAGTAGCGGAGGGAGGAGCAGAAAGGAAAAGAGCTGAGGTGAACAAAGAAGAAGGAGAAGAAGAAGAAGGAGGAGAAGAAGAGGGAATAATGAGGAGAGTAGGGTTGAAAATAGTGGAAGTGATCAAGTGCAGATGCTAATTAAATGTTTAGGAAGAGTCTCTGGAGGGTGTCTCATTTCTTTTGGGACCTGAGGAAAGGGAGCGGACCCAGTGAAAGTTTCTCTCTCTCTCTCTCTCTCTCTCTCACACACACACACACACACACACACACACACACACACACTGGGCCTTGTTGTCCCAGTGCTCTTTTGCTTCCCTGCTTGTCAGAATGGCTGGTGTAAAGTGCTTTGTTCCTGACTGTCAGCCTCTCTGGGCTATTTTTAGACATTGGGACATGTCAGCCATTATCTGCAAGTCTCTCTCTGTCTCTTCCTCTCTTTCTCATTCTCTCTCTCTCTCTCTCTCTTTCTCTCACCCTCTCAGTGCATGTGTGCAGTGGTGTTCATTCTTCTTTTTCCTGTCAGATTTTGATATCATAATGATTCACCCTCCCTTAGCATGATGCTACTGATGTGACCCAGAGGAGTCTGCTCCATAGAACTATCTCCCCAAAACACACAGTATACATGTCAGAACAATACATTAAGTCCATCTGGGTTTTCACAGATGTCCTTCACTTATCTTTTTTGAAATGTCGTTTATATCAAAGTGCTTCTTGGTGTCATAGCAGCATCTTTTCTACTGTCTCATATGCAAACTGTGGTGCCTGGGTTGTATTATTGGTATTGATGATTATGCTGATCCAGAACTCCCTTTCCCAGCAGCATCAAACCCCTTTTAGTCCAGCTTCCCAGAGCCTAATGTTAATTTAGTTCAGAGGGAGAGACAGGAAGTGGCAGAAAAATAATGAAAGGATTTGATATTTACCTTCTTAATTCCTCCACATCTCAATTCACCCATAAATTTAGTAGGTTATTAATGCCAATCATTACAAACTATAATGGCAGTTGCTGAATTGATACTGTATGACCGCAAACGGTAAACACTCTGCTGCTGGGAATGCACAAGACGGAAATGCCATCATTCAGCATCCTCTCCTGGTTTTTCTTTCAGTGTAACCTGAGTGTGCCAGGAAGAGAAGGAGTTGATTAAATGCAGCTTAGACCTGAGTAAGGACCATGCATTAGTAGTTCTTAGAGTACATTCATCAATGAAGGGGTGTTTCTGGGTGGACCGCATGCAGTATAAGACGGGCTGTATGAAAAAGCAGGATTGTGCGGCTTCATTGTGTTTGCAGGTTTGCATTAAATGACGTAATGCCCCGCCACATACACTCAAACACTCATGCACATGAAACAGTTGAGGTCTCCTTGACACAGGTCATGTGAGCTGGGTTTCTATAAATAGATATTCTCTAGTGGTGTGTCTGGGAAGTATAGGTGATGGGACGGGTCTGTGTGGAAACACTGTGAGAGACACCACAAACCGGACAGAGCGAACGGACACAGTGACATCATACATGCATCATCTTGTGTGTCCATTTCACCTGCGTGATGCGTGTTCCCTTGGGCCGCACTGAACATTCAAGGACATGTTTCACACTCTTGTGTCCTTCACTTACAGGGCCACCTACTTCCCATTTTCTCTCTGCACACACACACACACACACACACATACATACACACACACACACACACACATACATACACATACTCCAGCATGTTTCTTCATGTGACTGACCTACAGGGATCTTTGCTCTAATTATGGGTGGAGGAGAATGGGTGGTGGCTATCATGTGATTGCCGCATGCTGATGAAACAACCACAGGCAATGCAACGATCTCTTGATACAGTGTGAGGGGAGTGGTGGTCAGGTGATACACACATAGGAAACATATGGAGACAATGACCCACTCAAGGTGGGGTTGCAATTTGTAGATTAGGCCTCACTGTGGTGGAACTGTTTATGATGATAATTTATGTCCACTCACACCTCTCCTCTCCTTGTTTACTCACTTCCCCTTATTTCTCCTTTGCTCTCGTTTCCTCTCCTCATTTCTCCCCCTCCTCTTGTCTCCTCAGGCTGGGGGGAAACACTACCATCCAACCTGTGCCCGCTGCGCCCGCTGTAACATGATGTTCAAAGAGGGAGAGGAAATGTACTTGACAGGTGAAACTTGATACTAGTACATCTCCCATGTGCACACAAACACACGTAAATGAATGCATGGCATGTGGAAACACCCGACAACAGTCTGTTTTGTTTCTTCTTCATCTGTTTCAGGCTGCGAGGTGTGGCACCCATTATGCAAGCAGGCGGCGAGGGCAGAGAGGAGGCTCAGGGTGAGGTGGATGAAATTAAACATAAAAATAACTTAACACCGGCACTGTTCTCACTTTACACACTCTTCCCTTTCTGTTGTCCCTTGTTTGTTGGTATCTCACAGCACAGACGTCTGTCTGAGGCCTCCATTTCTCCACCGGGTTCCTCCATCGGTTCTCCCAGTAGAGTTATATGTGTAAGTAACCGATATGTTTGCAGCCTTTAGTCACCTCTACTTGTGACTGCCATAGGGCTTTCTGTAAAAACACAGGTTCAACACCAGTAACACAAGCACCTCCCTTAGGCTTGAACGGTTCAGCACCAACCTGAGAGGCTGCTCACTCCCTTGGCCTTTTCACTTCTGTGTGTCACTCAGCTCACTCAAATATTGGTCTTGCTCTTGTTTTACTCATGTGTTTTCTCATCAGGTTTTCTGTGGGTCCTTAAAATCACATAATTTGATTTTAGACAGTAAAAGTCATAAATACCATTAATATTAAAATTATTGGGTGCTTGGTTGAAGTCTTGGGCAACAGGCAGATCAAATTACCAACCTTTGGTATGAAGAGATTAGAGTTACACAGGAAATTAGAAAAACAAATTAGCACAATTATCTAGTAGCTAATGGTGTCCAGTATCATTCTATATTTACATTGGGAGTATCATCAAGTTTTAATAGGTCTTAAATTATCTTCATAATACCCTTCAAAAGCTCTGAAACCCACAGAAACTCTGTCTCATGAAGACAAGTGTAATTTTCATGTGTGTCTCTGACATCAAGCTATGGCATTATATAATATTGAGCACAGTGTGGAAACTTAAAATGGGGTGAAATTTGTCACAACTTTAACAAAAAAATTACCATTGTAACAGTATATTCAAGCAGATTATAGAGAAATATAAGGAAAAACTGTCGAGAAATTTGACGTAAGCCAGGGTTTGAAACAACAACACAACTTTAAACAGAATGAAATGCAAAAGAGGTTACAGTGATTCATTTCAGGACATAATAAGTGGTGCCAGGCACAACAAACCCCGCCCCTATATATTTATGTAGCTTATTTTGGCATAGGTCCAACTGATGTCATGACATCTATACGTGTGCTGATATCAGCATATCAATTGCCTCTATATATGTGCCAGGTTTGAAGTAAATTAAAACAAAATTGATGTTTCATAGATATTTGAAATTTTGCCTCTTATGTGAGAAAAGAAAATCATTAAAAATGTTAACTTTGACTAATTTTTCTCAAAAATGTATCCATGTCTGGGTCACTAGCGATCTATTAACCCTATTTAGTATGATTTCAACCAGGAGTTTGGCTGCTGCAAGACGCTTTAAATTTCACCCATTATAAAAAAAAAAAAAATGGGGGAACAAAAGAATTAAAAAAAAATTATTCAAAAGTTTAATTTTGACCTACTTTTCCCAAAATGTAATGAGATCTATTCTGGATCCCTGGTAATCTATAAACCCAATTTGGTGTGAATTCAGCCAATAGTTTTGCTGCTAGAGTGTTAACAAACAAACAAAGAAACAAACAACCTGAGCCAAAAACAATACCCCTTTGGGGGGAGGGGGCCAGGGTAAGAATGAGTAATGATTCAGTTTTGCAACATATGCATCTCCCTCAAGTTTGTGCCTTTTTTACTTCACCTGGTCTTTCCCAGGATTAAATCTTTGAGGATACCTGCAATATTTGGGCAAAACATTTGCAGTAATAGTGCATGATAAACTTTATTAATTAATTATATAGTAAAATAGTACATTTAGTGCCATTTGGAACAAAATAAATACAGCATTATGTAAAAATATATAGTCACTTAAAACTAAGGAGATTAAATTGTTGGGAAACACTCCAAGCTTTGTCATTGTTTTGTGCAAAATTTCATCAGTTCTATTTCAGAACAAGACTTGAGCCAAATATGGAACAGTAGTCAACTGTGGTTCCATGAAAGTCTGCTGAGTGTTGCTGCTTGTCGGCGTATAAGCATGTCAAGAGTTGTCTGCATGTGCACAGGAGTTACTGCTCCGTGCTCAGCCCTGCCCTGCTCTGCTCTCATCTCACAATCAATGACCTTTCTGCGTAAGGTGATGGATGAGGTGGAAATGCAGCGTAAGCATGCTTGTCGTCTATACTGTCTCCTCACCCTCCTCCCCCCCCCCCCCCCTTCTCCATCCCTCTCTTCGCCTTCTCTGTTCCCTGTCTCACACATGCTGAGCTCCTGAAGGTCAACAACTTACACCGCTGTCAGGTTCTGCAGTGTACATGTGTGTGTCTGATGAGTGCGCACACATGTTAGAGCATGTGCCGGCTCACTTCATTAGATCTCTCAGACTCCTCGCTGCTCGCTATCGCCGGCAGAGGTTCCATTCTACTCTGTTACTCTGTGGTGTTCATGTGGTTGATGTTGTCTCTGTCTTTGGTGGGTGTATGTGTGTGTGCCCTCTCTCCAGGCCAGAGTGGAGAATGAGATCCTAGATTATAAGGACCTAGCTGCCCTGCCAAAGATCAAGGCCATATACGAGGTCCAACAGCCAGACCTCATATCCTCCTCATACCAGCCCTACCACAGATACACCTCTGATGACAGGCTAGACACTTACAGCTATGGGGAGGTACAACCGCTACACACTCCAAACCTGACAGGCCACCATCGATCTACCTTAAGGGGAAACGAGTTTTAAGGAGAAGCTGCTGTGGAAGAAATCCAACTTTTGTGCTTATCTGAAAACACTGTGTCTCTATTAGTCACGCCAGTCAAGTCATGTATTATAACTTGTTTCCTGACATACTCCAGCGCATAATTTAAAGCTCATTAGCCTCCTCGTTTAACTATTTACAAAGCTGTCAGCACCACTAATAGGAACTTATTTTCTGTAAATTGCTAATCGGAGTTGTCTCACATTCTTTTGGAAATGAAATATTTATTTTTTATTTAACACAAAAATAGGTAAATGGTTGTTTTTCTAATGCTTTTCTTTAAATATTCTACTGATTGCATTTTATTTCTTTAATTTGTGCAAAGAACCGTATTTATGAACATTTCACTTCTAGTTTATTGGATTTTAATGCATAAGAACAACAAAGAGGAGAAGTCCCACCCCTCTCTAAGGTGTGTCCTCTGTACATGGCAGCTGATAAATCACTTTTTTGATCCTGTTTGAAATATGCCGTCATTTAATGAAGCAATGCCTATGAGCCAGTTTACACACAATGACATGCTTTTCTCTCTATGTATTAACTACAACCTCCAATGCTGTGTATTTAAACTGCAAGAATGTCCTAATTCTCCCTCAGATGACCCCAGCATCCACCTGTACGCTCCAGGGAGAAGTTATTTATCCATCACTCCCCAAAACCTAAATTTAAAATATCCTCGGGAAGTGATGATCTTGGAGCTTACAGCCAAACTCTAAATGTCTCTTGCTACTGCAATAATGATTTCCAAATAAGATTACTGACTGAACTCATATGATGTTTGCTGATTTAAAACTTAATTTTGTAAGTCAAGAAAGTAAATTTAAGAGAGATTGAAGTAGAATGAGAATGAAGTACTGTTTAGGTTTGTGTCAAACAGCTTCTCAAATCTAATATGACGCACTAAAAGGGCTGTTAACTCAAACATTAAAGGAGGGGAAATCACTCAAAGTGACTGAGAGCTGTAGAGATGACTTACAGATAAGGATAGTGATGTCACTTACATGACTTTTGTGTCTTATGCAGTCTTATACTCCAACACATTTCCCCATAAAAATCCAGTGCTACTTTTGTAGCGGTTCTTAAATGAATTCTTCTCTCAATTTATCACTGTTAAATATAATGTTACCCTCTGTATTTTGCATTTTTTTCAATGAATCATGCAGATGTTCATAAAAGCTCAGGTTAAAGCTGATTGTCAAAATATTAGAAACAGAGAAGAATAAAGAAACTATGAGTTTTCAACAAAATCTATCATTAACCGAACATAAACCAAGTATTTCCATCCACTGTCAGTGATCAAACTTGTTCAACAAAATGTTGTAGAAGATGAGGACATTTCCATGGTAACTATGGAGCCTCTCAATGTCCAAATGGGTCATATATGATGACCACGGAAAGATGAAAAACTGCATTTTACACCAATTATTTACATGTGTTAATAGGACTAGTGGATCAATATGTATTAAACAGTTTACATTAGTAGATGGTTTTGGTTGTTAGTGGGTGTTTAGGTCTGATCAAACATGTACTTGTAAAGTTGTATGTCAAGTCTTGACGTACAAAATCCTGTTTTAAATTAACATTATATGCCATTGACAGCAATATTCAAACAGGATCACATACATATAGTGCGGATAGACACTAGCACACTAACTATAAAGTTATGCAGGAGCTGCTCGTTGGCTTATATCCAGTCTTCTTTTGCAGTTGTGTAAATACATGACATATGATATATCGTTTGTACTCTGTTGCAGTATAAATAACAACTCCTCTCTTTTCACCCATTCTACAGTCACTTGGGACGCTCTCTCCCTATTCTCAGGTAAGATTTGTTCCTCGCAGCAGAGGTATCAGAGCATTTAGGGCGAGTTTAAACACATGCTGTTGTCATTTTGACCTGTCACTAAACTATTTGTCTCCAGGTTAGCGCCTCTCTTCTTCTTTTTTTTTTTTTTTTTGCTTTTACCTAGTGTCCTTTGTCTTTCCAGGACTATGACAGCCTGGATATCAAACAGAGGCGGTGCTCCAGTCCAGGTTACATCGACTCGCCAACGTTCAGTCGTCAGGGCATGTCACCCATCATGCCTCGCTCTCCTCAACACTATGGCTACCCAGGTGAGTCAGGTTCAATGCCAATAAGTGCCATAATATAATACTGCACTTACTTAATGAAGTGAACTGTAAACTCAGATAAATAGAACTTTTTCTAAAGCAAGATACAACCAAATTTATTAATTGCTTTTTATTTCCATCTCTTTGTCATCACCACTTTGCCATTTACAATAAATGCCCCCTCTCATCAAATCAGTGGTGACACAAGATTTGCAAATTCACCACCTGAAGGCAGATTATTCACTTTACTCCAAAACAACCATCTCATATATTGCTGATGCTCTGAGGCTATCATTTCACGTAACTCTTACACGTGTGCATTGACAATGAGAATACTGACATAAGACGCTTGCTATGCTGTTGACAAGCTAATAACCTCTGTCATTACACAAGTGAAAAAGTTATCCGATGTCACTTTGGAATTTGAGTGTGTATTTGGGTGGTTGGGTTTTCATCTGCATGGATGTGATTGGTGTCCAAGCCTTCCTTCATGTTCATGTTTCCTTTGCTGTGATTGGCTGTGGCTGGCTGCAGGCTCTGAGAGCGGCAGGAGCTCACCTTATTACGGCCAAGAAGGGCGGTCAAGCACACCCACCACAAACCAGCCCCCTAAACATTTTCATGTACCAGGTAGGACTCCTCATCGCCTCACCGCACTTCTCACAAATCTCATATATTAACTCCATAGTCATATTTCACAAATCATGTTGGAAAAAAAGGTCATTTTAAGTTCTTCAGGGAATGGGAGGGCATGAAAATGTGACCAAATCAGATGTTTAAACCACACATATTGTAATTCCTTTTGGCATCTTCTTGCCTCCATACTGCGTCTCTACCTGCTGTTACCTTCGTGTACGTCCATTCCTCCTGCTTCTATCCCCCCTCTCACCATCCCAACAGAAACTCACATCCTATCTCTCCTCTTTTACTCCACCACGTTCACTTCTCCATCTCCTCTTTCTCTCCTCAGCCACAGGAGATCCCAACATCTACAGGAAGCCTCCCATCTATAAGAGAACGGGTACAGTGCAGCTAGCGCCGCCTTAGCCTGCCTGTCCTCCTGTCAATTTAGTCATGCTGTGTTTGAATACTCGATGTAGATGTTTGCACTGACCTATTGATGTATGGCATTGATCAGTATTGATGTCCTGGTTACCATCAAAATCGCACAAGAAATCCAATAACTGGGTAGAATTAATGCTTTGTTGAAACATGCACAAAAGTAATAGAGTTCGACATGGATGACCTGTTTTCTGGAAACCGTAGATAGTAATCAGTCAGTAACTAATTGCATTACTAAATGCCCGCATGTAAAAGAGCAGCAGCTACGTCCAGTGTGCATGCCTGCTTCTGCGTGCAATTCTTGCAGCACGACAGATTCTCATCTGCAAATAGAGCTGGAACAGGCCATGAATGAAGCGAAGGTTGCTCAGGCATGACAAGTGCTTAGTACATGGCACTCTGAGGACACACAATTCACTAGAATGGAACAGAACAATGGAGCAAAGCACACTGAAGAACTGTCGTACAACTGGAATTTGTACTCGTACTTGCTGCTGAAGGCGTCTCCTCAGACAAATATATATGTGTCTCTGCAGCCCAGCCTTATTTACCCAGAGGTCAGTTTGTGATTTACTGGAAATAATGTGAATGTCTTCAAGAAATAGGTCGAATCTAAAGGCAGTTGCTGTGTTTTTGGGGAGGTTTTTTTTTTTTTTTTTTTAAGCACAAAGAGGACAAGTGGAGGCTCACATTTCTTAATTGGGCGGATTTACCTTCAATGCAACTCCGTCAAATAGCTGTGCAGGGCAGTTAAGACGCTATTTTTTCGCCCTGTTTTTTTTCTTTTTTTGCAATTCATTAAACTAAAATGTACTTCAGCCATCTGGGCAGTGAAGTACAGCATAAATATTCATGAGGATGAAATCAGTAAACGGCAATCAAATTACATTGGGAAAGGCTTTTCTGCAAAGAGTCAGAGGAAGTTATCACTTTTGGGGGTGGATCCTTTATCTCTGTCATTGTCCTGCATGTTCCTCTGTAGCATTTGTGTTAGTTCTTGTGGGTCAGTGTGTCGTTTTTGTGTGTAGACACTTTCACCCTTCTATGTCTCTAAACCAATTAGTAAGTATTGTGCATCACTGGCCAAAGTAAATGCATACAGACACATATTTCCAAGCTCAGAAACACTTCAATTCAGTCTATTACAAGACTGACATTCAGTGCACACTTCAGCATTAGCCCTATTGATCCTTGTGGTATTTTTATGTCTTCCTAAACAGCTATTGATTATTACTTTCTCTTGTTTCAGCACTAACCATGATTGATGTAAATCCAAAGCCACAGCAGACACATGTAAAAGTTATGTAGCTCTGTGACCCAAAGGCCTGTTATGTACGCTTAACAAGTTTGCTTCCAGTATAGAGCAGATGCTGTAGGGTTTTTTTTTTTTTTTTTTTTGTCATTCTACAGCACCTCACCTTATGCTCTGTATGGGAAGCAAAGCTCTCACGCTGTCAAATCTCCCTTGAGAACGCTCCAATAATGTTTCCCTTTTCTTTTCACCTCTTTTTTTATTGCATCCAATCACTTTTATTCACTTCCCTCCACCTACTGCTCCAATTTACCCGGTGACCTTGCCATGCTGTAAGTATCCCCCTCCTCTCACTGTTTCACTCACTGTCACTAGATAGAGATATTACATATATTCAGTACGTCTGTGTGTGTCTTGTGTCTTGTTCTTTCTCGTCCCGTGTCAGTACTATCCAGCAGTACATGTTTCACTCTGCTGTCTCAACGTCACAGTTAACATATGTGGGTGGAAGCTCATCCCGTCACGTAATGTGTGTGTGTGTCCCAAAGATGAGAATGTCTGCCAGTGGTGTCATGCATCATGTATATAGGAATTCAATGGATCATAGATTGAGGCTGGCATGGCTAATGGCTAACAGAGTGAAGAGCGATCTATCTGACATTACACTGCATGTCACCTACCATTGACTTCCACTGACCGTGCTTTAGTGCAGAGTGGCATCAATATCATCGCTTTACACCACTCATGAAATGACTGGATGTCTCAGGCTGAGCAGTAACTGAACTCAATTTGATGCTGGTTATTTTCATGTTGTTGGCTGAAATATTGATCTCCTCTGACAGGACTTGTGTAATGATTGTGTATTATAGTGTTAATGTACTCTCAGAGTGTATGTCTTTGTGATGTTTATTAACACATTTCCCTCCCTAGCACGTTACAGTGCAGTCTTCACAGAATGACAAGTTCTGTTGGTTCTGACTCTGCATGCCATTTTTCTCTCGTAACTCCATCCGTTTTCTTCACAGACAATTATGTGGATGCAGCCACCAAAAGCAGGACCAGTGAGGACATACTCAGATCCTCCAGACTTTCCACATATTCTCCTGAGCCATACACCCAGTCAGAGTCTGACTACTACCCATACACAAGCTCCCCCAAAGGTACGACATTTATTTTTTTAGCCACATTTGGAGATATTACAGTAGAAAAGACTGAAAATGGAAGATTAAAAAAGTATATGTATATTAAAAAAACTTTTCCCATACAGTTAATTCACTCACTGGGAGAAATCACTTCTGAACAAGTGGTGCCAGGCACAACAAACTCTGCCCTGCCTTATTTTGGCACCAATCCATCTGATGTCATGATGTCTATGCATGTGCTGATGTCAGCATATACTCCCTCTATATATGTGCCAAGTTTGAAGTAAATTCAAACAAAATTGATGTTTTTATCGACATTTGAAATTTTGCCCAAAAAGATTTTAGAAATTCATAAAAACATGAACTTTGACCTAGTTTTCCCAAAATGTAATCAGGTCTATTCTGGGTCACTGGTAATCTATAGACACAATTTGGTATGAATTCAACCAATAGTTTTGCTGCTACAGTGTTAACAATGAAACAAACAGACAAACAAACTGAACCAAAAACAATACTCCTTGCCTCCCCTTGGGGTGTTACTCATAAAAAATACTCAAATGACTCACATGATTGATCAGCTGCTTCTGCTGCTAAAGAATATGAAGGAAAAGAAGCTGAAATGCTAAAAAGTGCACAGGATAACTCAGTTTGCCCCTTCTTGCACAAATTGTACCACAAATTGCTTCATATCAATCGGCCCCATCTAAGAATCACACCGCCAACTTGTAATATTACACATACTGATTTATTTGCTCCAGTCCAGGTTATATAAATGCACCTGATTTGCATTTTATTTCTGGACTTTTTATGACCTTTCAAAAGTTTGCTTCATATTTCACCTCACAGTTTTGGGTAAAAATGGCTCCGGTGGGATGAGTTTACACATCCTGCAATAGTAATCAAACATAGTACAGTTCATTTTGTAAGTGTATGTTGTGATATTTATTCACTCCTTCCTTTATTACTGTGTTCCACTCTATATTCATACAAGGAAATCTCTTTTATCTCTTTTTTTTTTCTCACAGCCTATCGAGCACCAAGAAGACGGTTCTCGACAGGAGGAGATGAAGAGGGTTGGAGTCACAGTCTTCAAAGAGTAAGAGCTTCATTATTCTCTGTCTCCTTTTCCTTCAACATAGGGTACTACTTCCCTCCTCAGAACCATCCATAAATAATGCACCTCCTATGGCACGGTGCCTAAACTATCCTGATTTTCTTTATTGACTTGTTTTAACATCTTGCCTTCGCCATGCATTAAAATTGCAGTTTTAACGTCTCTTTTCTTTCTGCCTCTTTCGCCGTTGGTTCCCTGTGTCTCTTACAGATTGGGAGTGGCATCGGTAGGATGATCCTAAAGGAGGAGATGAAAGCTAGATCTGGTTCCTATGACAACGACCCCTGGGGCAGTGCAAGGAATTCTCGTAGTGGGAGCAAGGAAACACTGAACACTACAGGCTACGGTACCACAGCGTACAACAACACTGTCAACGGATGTAAGGATCCACCCTACCCCCTGCACATGTTGTCTTTGTTTTTCCTTATTAGCCTGCATGTGACTGTATATCAGCCCTGATGTGATCACATGTTTGTGCGCCAATGGGGCTTTTCTTTATGAGCCTCAGTATGTGCTGGTGGGGGAGTGAGGTAGCGGGGATGCAGGTCAGGGAAGGTCATGGCTGCTGCAGGCCGGGGTTTTACTGGGAGAGAAAAGATGTTGAAGGAGCTGAACAGCTGCTCCTGAACCTTTGGTACCGAGCAGCAGCAGCAGATGTGGCCTGACATTGCTGTGCAGATCTGCTCACACTGATTTGGACTGAAAACAGAGCGTTCAGCCAGGTGTGCAGAAGCGCCAGATGTGATAATACAGGAAAAGAAGCTTAAACTGAAACTTCAGTGTTTCTGTTTGTAAAGCCAAGCTTCACTGGTCCCACAGTAAATGGGGTCTGGTGTTTAAAACCCTGATACTCAGACACCAGCCTGTGTGTATTTCCATCCAGCTGTTCCATGTTTGCTGTTTTGTTTTTTTTTTTCATTTCGCTTCTTCGCCTCCCCGTTTCCAACATCTCTCTCTTCACCTTGCAGACTCATTCCAGCTTCTCCGACACCACTCTCTGTACTTTCACCCATGTTAACTCCCCTTCTCACTACCCATCCTTCCATCTATCTGTGTATCTATCTCATCCCCCCTCACAGCTGGTGTCCCACATCCTGGTTTATTTATGAGCAGTAAGATCTCTCATTAAAGCTGTTTCTCAGATGGGAGGGGACGCACGGCTATGGTTGGAAGGCAACCTGGCCTCTTTCTGCCTTTTTGCCCCTTTGATGTTTTGTCTTCCTCAAAGGGTTTCATAAGTACCCCACTTGTTTTTCAGCTTCTTTGTCAAGTCAGCCTCTAATTAAACTGATTCCTGCCATTTTATATTACATTACTTTTCAGGAATTGAATGCACATTCATGGCAAAGGAGTTTAACATTTGTACAGCATTTTTTTTTTTTTTTTTTTTTTTTTTACTGCACTAGAAAATGGGATTCAGTGTTTTATAACTCTGATTTCTTCATTCCACAGCTCCTCGATCTCAGTACAGCACAGATAGTGGTGAGTGTATTAGTATATATGTTTATTTATTTATTCATTTTTTACATTTTATGAACTCTTGGCTGGTATGTAGAGCACTTCGGCTTTGTAATAAACAAGTCAAATTGATTTAAAGAGAAGCTTTACTACTTCATAAAAAGAAATGTGTTTCAACTCAAAGCTCAGTGACCAAATGCCAGGTATTGGGTGAACTTAAGGTAGGAGTAACTTAGCAAAGACCGCCATCTACTGGCATGATCAAGCCCTTGTAGGTGACGTCTGTAGGCTGAACTACATGAGAATGTTTAGAAAATAAACACCATAATCGACCTCATAACAGATAATTCCTGTTTTTTATGTTCTAGATTTTGTTCTCAAGTCAGCGTCACTACCAGGATATGGACGCAACGGCCTTCAGAGGGTGAGAACCAGACAATACATCTTATTATTAGTCATTCTGAATATACACAGGGAAAGTTTTTTTTTTTTAATTTATCATTTTTTAATAGGGCCAATTAAAAAAATAAAATAAAATAGTCTTGTTACAGCCATTACATACCCACCTTTTCACATTGTTCTGAGCAAACTGCAATTATTTTTGCATAATTGTTTCCATTCACAAAGAGATGAAACTAATAGAAATGTCATGTCTTCATCAATATGTTGATATTCAATGTCATATCTACTTATGACATGGATTATAGTATCTGAGTGGAGAATAAATGGCAGCAACTAATTTGATCCATTTTCCAGAAGTCATTGCCTATAAATGGGTCTTCTTCATTATTTGTCATATAAAGCTGTTATTGGTCTTTGCTTAGAATTTATTTTGACATACAGTATGTAAGATTTATTAAGGTACTTTGGGAACTCACATGGGACTTTGTGATCAGTAGAAAAAGATGGGGTCAAGGGGTGGGTGTATAAGTTGTACTACATCCCTCTCTCTTTTTTTTAACCTTTTTCCTTGTTGTTTTTTGGTTATTTTGATTTTCAAAATAAATTTTAAAAAATTAAAATCTTATACTTATATTATTTTACTATGCTATACTTATACTTTTAGGCTATAATAATATAATAATATAAACAGAAGAATACAGTTATTTATATATTTAATAGTCAACCATGAGTTGTGATCTGAATACTCAAATATAGTCAAGGAAAAAAATATTAGACAATCAAAAGTCATCCAAAACAATAGTTATGCAATCAAGTACTAACTCCTGTGTGTATCATGTGACTAAAACAGACAGAAAAGAAAACATGGA
>JAPSES010000002.1:83670-97477 GCA_029822895.1 Maxillicosta whitleyi
TCCAGATAATATTCTGCAAGAAACAGCATTTTTGTTGTTGTTGTTTTGTTTTTTTTGTTTGTTTTTTCAACAAAGTGAGATTTTTTTCCACTTTGCACCAAACACATAGAATATATTACAGAAAGGCTGGAAACTGAGTTCATTTCATTGAGCACTTTTAAATCCAAACTGAGACTTCTTAACACCCACTCTACATCACACACTTGTTTTTCATAATCTGCTTGCAAATATAATTTTTTTCTTTTTATTTGTGTTTTGCTTGTGCTTATGTGTAATATTGCACTGTATTTGTATTTGCTGCTCTATCTTAGCTCGACTCCTTGAAAAAGCTGTTCTTAGTCTCAATGGGAATGTTCAGGTTTAATAAAGAGTAAGTGAAAAATTAAGATTGGTGTATAAATCAGTGTACAACTTGCAGTAGATCTTAGCACACACACATTTGTCAGATTTAAACATGTTCTTATCTTTAGATGAAATATACATAACGTAAGGGATACTCTTTGACAATCTGCAACACCAGAGATAAATTTAATTTAATAAACAGACTAAAGCTTCTGTGTCCACTGTGTCCAATACTGTCCATGGTTCCCACAGTGTAGCCCATCAAATATCAAATGTATCACATTTGATACATGAGTTTTGAAGCCCTCTATGATCAGTGTGCTATTTATTCTTGAAAAACCTGATGTATACAATTAGATACATGCAACACACAGATAATTTTGAAAAGGAATTACCAATTTATTAAACATGTTTGTGTCATATTATGTTTTTGTTTGTTCAAAAATCATAATATTGGAGCATTGAGACCTGATGTATCAAATATGATACAAAATTGAAACTCATACATGGAAACTGATATTAAAAAAAAACATTTTGAGGTTGCTCAGAAGGATCAATAAAGGCTCTGGTTTCAAAGATTTGGAATTTTCTGTCAATGATTTAATGGTTCAGGCTTCACATGCTTAAAGTTTGCCAGAAACAACAGTTTTTGCTGTATAAAATGGAATTTATTTTATTTATTTATTTTTGCTTGTTTGTCACAGGAGTAAATACCAGTTTAGAAAAGAATATCTGTATTCATATGCAGGACAAGAATAGGACACACCAAAAGAGTGATAGCAAGAACTGACCCTGAGGGGTCCTCTGACACTCCTTTCATGAGAGTTTCATCATATTCAACAGCCGTCAGTGCACAGAGCCTACTACACTTATGGTGTCACATGACTTCAATAATCATGCACAATACAACACGCAGAACAGAACTGCACACAGAAAAAAAACACTGGATAAAAGAAGTTGGCATGTCACAACGAACCACACAAAACATCAGTTTTGTATCTATAACTTGACTTTAACTCTTTTTTTTTACTATGATGTGTGCAGAAAAATGGGCCGCATGAGATTCTGGCCCTTGAGGACTGGAGTTCAACACTCCTGTTCTGCAACATTGATTCACCAGTAAAACCCATGGAGTGGATCAAGAGGTTTGGTTTATGTTCGGTTAACGATATATTTTCCTGAAAGTCACATTTTTTGCAGTTTTCTCTGTTTTTTATATAATAACCGTCAACTTTAATCTGAACTTTTATGAACATTTTCATGATCAGTAAATTAAATACAGGAAAATACCTGATTTGTACTGATAAAATGAAAAATAGAGAGGATAATATAATAGAAATGGTGATAAATCACTTAAGAAAGGTTAGATATTGAGAAAATTTCATTTGGGAACTGACACAAATGTAGCACTGGGTCTTTATGGGTTAATAAGGATATCAAAGTATTCTTAAATCACTTGTATTTTGCATTTAACAAATTTGTTTGTACATGTGGTTCTGACATGAGGCCATATATACATAAATGTTTCATGTTGATTCGTTTGTTGTTTTTTTATTTATTTTGGATCTCACTTTTTTTGACAAATAAATGTTCATGCGATTATCTGCTGTTTTCAGTATTTTTTTTTTTCACATTTCAGTTGTGTGACATTAATACAGCAACATACTGTTGTAATATTTCACTGTTAGTTTAAGGGTTTACAGTTCAACTCTCTTCGGTATAAAACAGAAATGGAACTTGGCCTCAACAGCCTTTTCTCATTCCATTTGGAATCTTCCAGTATCTCAGTCTCACTATAACCTCCATCTTCCCATTACTCAGTGTTCTCCATCAACAGGAATCCGGTGTCCCCTGTTCCTCAATTCTGAGTGCACTAGTCTGTTTTTATCGAACAACTGACATGTGAATCCATCAACCAGCTGAGTGAATCCCATGGGATCTCATAGTAGTTTTGTCAGAATCACCTAAAACCCCGACAACAAAAGAGGTAATGTCAAGGTTGTCAACGTATACAAATGAATATATGAGCTGAAAAGAATTGGTGGACCATGGTGAAATTGTTTGTGTCTGCTTGTTGTATTCCTCCTCCAATTCTGACTCATTGTCTCCTGTGGTTTTCCCTCCCTTCATCTTTTTATAGCCGCAGTAATCTCACTTCCATGTAAATGTCGTGGTAGTATTCTTACCTTTATCAAATCAGTCTACTGACCCATGCTCTCTCTCTCATTCCAGAATTACCCCCTCTCCCCCCGGAGCAAGTCCTGTCCCTTTCGCCTTTCTACTTGAAATTCCGATGAGTGGATTGTCAGGAGTGGTTAGCATCTAAACCTGGGTGGCATCTCATTTGAGGAGGAAAGAGAGGTGAATAGGGAATCTGCTCCCCTGACACCTTCACCCTCCTGGTTCTGTGGCGATAATAGCACTGACAGCAAGGAAATAACACTTATGTAAGCCTATAAGTATTTTATTTATTGGTCATCATTTTTAATCATTGACAGTTGCTCCAGTTCCATCTAGTTGTGCTTGTTTGGTTTTTGTATTATTGATTTCACTCCATTTTTTATTACATTTTGAGAAATTTTCTTGTCACAATATCTTTGCGCAATCTCCCTTTATAAATTCTAAGTATGATCCTTTTAGATCCCCCCACAATAAAATATGGAACAATACACAAACAATGGAGCTGTCACTGCTGCCACCATACACCAGTATACAAAATGTTGAACAAATCAAGTTTCAGTTTTGTTGCTGTGGTTGTTTTTTTTTTGTATTCCCTTTTATTCACAGAAGTGTGAAGGCAATTACATTTCGTTATGCTTTATTACACACTGGGACACATTGACGCTATAGACAAAGTGAACCCATTGCCATAAGTAAACCTATTGTTAATAAAGGAAGGCATACTTTTTCTTTAGAATTTACCTGAAAAAAATCCTTAATTTAACCCATAAAGACCCAGTGCTACTTAATGGCAGTTCTCTATTTAACCTTTCTTTCGTAATTTATCATTTATTAAAATATTATCCTTTGTATTTTGATTTTTTTTTTCATGAAAATCAGGTATTTTAATTTACTGATTGTGTAGATGTTCATAAAAGCTCAGATTAAAGTTGATTGCCATAATATCAGAAACAAAACATGACCCTCTCCATCCACTGTCATTGATCCAACTCTATGGGTTTTACTGATGAATCAATGTTGTAGAAAATGACAGTGTTTTCACATTCACTACGGAGCCTCTGAACATCCAAATGGGTCATATCTGATGACCATGAAAAGATAAAATGCCTTTTACACCAATTATTTACATGTATTGATAGTATTACTGGATCAACAGGTATTAAACTGTTTGGTTCAGTACATGCTTTTGTTTGATATAATGGATGTTTAGGTTTTTATGGGTTAATATTATTAATTATAATACTCATAGAAAAATCCACAAACATGTGGTTTTGGCCAACTGTTCAACACCTGCACTACTCCAAACACAAAACAAGGCATGAAAGGAGGAACTGCTGGGAGCAACTCAAATTTGACTTCCTAGAATGATTGCCAAGTATCAGCACTGTTGGTGAAAAGTTTATGACAACAAAATTAGTTTCTGGAAAAGTACACTGGGGTTGGAGTAAAAATATTTGTACCTTTCCTCATGAAATGATTGTTACAGTATGATTTATTTTTTTATTTTTTAGGTCATTACTGATGAGTATAAATAGGAATAAAAAGAGGAATATGTCTGAAAGAAAAATTATTAACAGTGTAAACATTCATGGAAAAAATTATTAGACCACCCTTGTTTTCTTCAATTTCTTGTTAATTTCAGTGCCTTGACCAATTTAAGGTACATTTGTTTGGACAAATATAATGATAACAACAAAAATATCTCATAATAGTTGAATTTCAGAGCTGATATCTACCCATTTTCCATGTTTTCTTGATAAAAACCAAAATCACTTCAATTCTTAAACCAATAAGACTGACAAAAACAGTGCTTTTAGGTATTCCATGTTTTCTTTTCTGTCTGTTGTAGTCACATGATATACACTGGAGTAAATATTTGGTTGCATAATCATTGTTAGAAAACAGAAAGTAGAAGAAGAAGAAGAAGAAGAAAAGATGATCTGAATGAATATGTGCACGAGGGGGAAGTCTTTCCAGTCATACTGTACTGATGTGAGCTGTCAAAGGAAAGGTTTTTCCTGCAGCATTTGCTAGAGTCGACTCATCCGTATGGTCCAGTTGAGACACCGCTGACCACCCACACATAAAGACACGGACACACAAACACATACTATTTCTTCTTCTGCCGCAGGGCTAAAGTCACACCAATTAGTATGCACCAGTTGATTTACTCAAGAAATGGGGGAAAGCCCAGTGGGCAGATAAAGGCTGAAGAGTCCAAGTCTGAGTCTCTGATTGAAGAAAACCTTAGTCGTATTGAAGTCGAATTAATTAAGAATGCAGTTGTTTCTTGGATGTGTGACTCCAGGGGGGATTATGTTTAAAGAGCCAGTTACAGGGTAATGGCTATTAAACATACAATAGTCACTTTAATGGGTTTGTTGCTTGTTTTCTTCTCATTTTCTCTGATCATAAATGCATGCAGATGGATATATTGTATTGTTTTGTTTTTGTTTTTTGTTAATGCTGTTTCTCCTGCATCAAAGTCCTGAAAATGTAAATTCCATGACATCTGAGTGATTTATTATTCTCAGCTACAAAAATTAAATGTTAGCTTTTCAAGAACTTACAGTCACAAGCCTATTTTGTCACTGACAGCTGTGCATGTGTGTGATTTAATTTATTTTGCATACATTTGTGTAGTTGTTCTGCAAATGGAAGTCTGTTACGACCTTTTTCCATTAAAGAATGCAATTTATGCCCACCATTTTTATCTGTTTCCATAAATGAGACACATGCACACGCACCCTGTCTAGCTAAATAGTTATGTAAAGCACTTGCAAATATAAAAAGTTAGAGGAAACGGTCTCTGAACTTGTGGTGGAGACTATAAGCCAAAAAAAATTGGTACAAAGAAGGATTTTGGACGGAATTTTCCAGATTTGAATGATCCCAAATGAATAAACATGGGTTAAAATGTGTTCTGCCACTTTATGTGCTACATGGTTTGATCAATACGCGGGGTCATATTTGACTTTGTAAAAAGCCTTGTTCATGTTGTTGGAATGCTGAAACACAGTATTAGCTGACAGTCAGCTGGAGTCTGTGAGGAAATCCCCAATGGGGTACCTTGGGAAAATATATGCTATTTTAATGATTGTCATGTGGAAAGTAAATTCATTTATTCCTGCTCTCTGAGCCTAAGGTGTTCCCAGGCGTTTTCTTTGTGTGGACACACTTCAGTGGCTTTTTAAATACAAATTGTCTCCTCTCCTTCACAATCTGTCTTTTCAGTTGCCCCCTTGCCCTCTGTTTCTCCGTTACTGGACACTTGTGCATAATTTCTGCACCTCCACCCACCTTTATTATTCCTGTGGCATCCACTTCCCTTTACTCTCTCTTACCTTAGTTCTCTCATCCTTTGGCCCTAAACTGCTAGACCTTAAAACAGCCCACGTATGTTATAATGTTTTCTATTTATATGGAAATAAGGATGTATGAGGGGGGATTCTGAGGAAGACGGCAGTATACTTTATACAGACATGTACTGCACACAATAAAATCCATATGATGGCTGGCTATTAACTCTAACATCAGTCTTGCAGTAACTGTCACCACAGTTTTAATCTCTTATTCAGCTGTGCACCAACGATATGTACCTCAGCGAAGAATACAAGCAAATTATACTTTACTGGATGCATTCTGCAGTGTCACCATTAGAAAGCCTTCATTTATTCTAATAATGCTGGGTACATCAGGCCACCAAAGAAATACTCCAGCCCAACAGCAGATTGATTATCTCAGCCATGTGTGAAACTCCCACTTCACCAGCACAAAATGGGAAATTCATCCACCATTGATCTCCACTTTGACCTCCACTGCACTGCAGCGTAATAAAAAAAAATAAAAAAATAAAAAAAAAACAGCCAGTGTCCTTGTGTCTTAATTAGTTCTTACACCTGTGTGTGGTATAATAATTATTTTTTCAACACTGTTTAAAACTTGGGAAAGTCATGGCTGCACAAAAATATATGTAAAATGCAAGACTGATTGCTTCCATCCCTGCAGCACCAAATTAATGTCAGTAAAATCTAAAATAAACTGTTCCTCTATTGACCACTAGATGACGCCTTCCCTTTTCGGACACCAGCTTCTGCAGCAGCCTCACCCACTTAAGCATACAAGTGCATAAACTTTCCAAAATATAAACCCAGACTCTTTTACATAGAGGTCTATTGGTTGGATATGTGATTCTAGCCTCTAGGATCTGTTCTTAAGCAGCTTTTACAAAACACTGTCTCATACTAAGACAACAGAAAAAATACACCCTTAACATTTTACATGCATATTTTGTAATTAATAGGATCTAAATACTATTAAGGATTAAAGGATTTTTTCATGCAATTTCTAAAGAAAAATGATGCCTTCCTGTAATGACAGTAGGTTTATTTAGGACAACATCAATGTGTCCCCAGTGTGTAACAAAGTATAAAACAGTTTCATTGCCTGCACACTGCTATAAAAAAAATAAATAAATAAAACAATGAAATAAAAACATAGCAACAAAAATGAAACTTGATTTGTTCAACATTGTGTGGGCTATACGTATATCTTCCGAGCTCCTTGTGGCTTTGACCTTTTTATCTGTATAGAACCAGTCTGTCATGCTTATTGGCCTGTGTGAAATGATGCAATGGACACAGTACATGTAACACACTGCACACAACATTACTCAGCTTTAACGGCTTTGTTGTCTTCGGCAAAATGGGGATTTCTGCACCTCTACAATGATTTACGATTACTCTGTACTATCTGGTTGCTATTGTTAAAAGTTGCTGTATTTGCATGTCATATCAAACTACAATTAGTACAAGTGTTATTAAGCACAAATAAACAAATTTCAATCGTAAAATCTGAAAAGCTTTTATTACCTATTCCCTTTCATCTCAGATTCAGCTGTAGGGTGATTTGTCAGCATCAGGCTTTTACTCTGATTAGTGTATTGTGACTTTGCTTCCACTTGCTGGTGCAACAAAGCGTCTTCTAATCACAGCAACAGCTGGGACTGGAAATAAAACAACGGATAAATTGGTCCAATTTTGAGAGCAACTCTCAAGTATTAAAAATGAGATTTACTGAATAATTAGCAGTTACTGAGAGACATTGTCAGGATGGATGACAATGTGATTCCTCTCCATTTGTTTACTCCGAGGGGCTTTTAATCTATTGTCCATCAATCTCAATGAAATCTCAATGAAAAAGAGGATTTTTTTTTTTTTTTTTTTTGGCCATCTGAGATTGTACAGATGTGGCTCAAACACATGCACCAACAAACATTGTTATTGGAAGGATCTTGACAGTGCACTGCTCAGGACCTTTGTTTTTGTCATGGGACACGGATCTGGCTATCATTACATACAGAAAATATGTGTTTGAATGACGTGTCCGCATGTTGTTTTTCAGCAAGGGCCAACAGTTTCATCCGAACGTGTCTTCTTAGTCAGGCAGGGTGTGCCATGTAATCCATCAGAGGTAGCCTTGCCTTCACACACTGACAGTAAAATAATGGCTTCAGAGTCACATACGTACTGTATATGGTGATTTATAGAACACTCAGTCTATGGAGATGTATTGTCTTTGATGTTAACCTTAAATAAACATTAGTAGTACATGCTAAAATGTGGAAAAGAATGTATGCTTGAATACCTTCAATGTGAAACGAGGGAAAGGATACAGTCTGAGCTGCAGGGCTTATGTGGAGTACAGAGTGTGTACTGTGTGCAACATGTCGACCATGAAGTTGGAATAATTTTCTTTTCAGTCACATTCCTCTTTCCATTCCTCTTTACACTCATCAATAGTCACCTTTAACCTGGTGCAGTGATCATTTAAGTTAAGTCCCAATTACATTGTATCTATCCATAATAAATCACATTGTCTTAATAGTTTCATGAGAAGAGGAACACATATTTTATCCAGTACACGTCTCAGTTTTTAAATGCAGGCAATGTTTGTGTGTGTAGTCATAGCATACATAAGTATGCAAGTTATCAGCGCCTTTAAAGAAACAATCCAGCAAAATATACAGAATAAACTACGAACTGCTTTGGTATTCAGTGCTGTGTTATTTTACAAAACTCGCCCGAAGCAAGATACAGAAAATTCCTACACTGAAACTTAATCGCTGCATTTGCAAAGACAAAGGTGAGTGATTTGTTTATTTGCACCCCCCTCCCTCCCCCCCAATTTTTCCCAGCGCTGTGCAATTTGTCATCTAAATGTACACAGTGTGAATCTCCTTGACCCATCTGGTCTGGTTTCAGACCTGGTTAATGGAAATGCATCTAAGCCTGCATTTGCCATGCGGACTGTAGTCTCTTCACAGATACAATACTCACCCTGCATGTTAAAATGAAGCCTTAGTTAATGATTCAGCTGCATTGTAAAAGGCATAGATGTAATTATCTCTACTCATTTCTTATTCCTTGTCACATCTGCAGGCAATAATATTACACAAAACCTCCTGAAAACAATAAGGGTGCCACTTCTTATATCATATTTCCTCTTTACTTTGCCTTATTTCAGTTTGCACTGCTGTGTAAATAATCACAGGAAAGCCAAATATCAAGAAGAAATCCCTTATGGGTAATAATAATAAAAAAAATAATAATAATAAAACAGCCTTATGCTAATTTTCTTCACATTCTCACTTAGGGTTATCTTAAAGCTGCATCTCCCAAGATTAGGACTGTGGAATGTTTTTAATTAGGTTGCCCACTGTCAGAGAATTTATGTGTAATCATTTTCCTAATTAAAATGGAAGAACAACGTTCACTGGCAGAGTTTATAAATGTCGACCTCAGCAAAGCCATGTGAAATGGAGAAGAGAGGAAACAAAAATGACAAATACTGAATAGTTTCATACAGTGTTCACATTCCTGAGTACAGAGATATTCACATTCAAGTAAAAACTTCCTTTATTCCTAATCAACAAGCCTGTCTTGACTCACTTTTGATTTTTTTTTCTTTTATGAATGTTCCACTGAAACCACTAGATATGTCTACATAACTCACACTTGCATTTTTTTAATTCAAGAAAGGGAAAATAAAATATAGTGTATTTTAGATACAGTGTCTGGAATTGTTTTTCTTAATCTAACCAACCCAATCCCCTCCTTACCACATAAACTACCACTAAATAAAATAAAACAAACAAACAAAAACAACAATTGGGGGGGGGGGCACAATAATGTAAACAATCATGTAAATTGAATAAGGAACACTTTCACACATTATTCACATATTTCACAAAATAAAAAAAAAATGAAGGGGGTAGAACATGAAACTGGTGAAATACGTTATTTTTATTTTTACTAATTTTAGGGAAAACATGGACTCGTTAAGCCCCAAACAGATGCTTTTGGTGGGTCAGCAGATTTCCACTCTAGATCTATTCACCTACAAGCTATAAGGGAGGCAAAGGCAAAAGCAT
Organism: Maxillicosta whitleyi; assembly: GCA_029822895.1. Lineage (NCBI taxonomy): Eukaryota > Metazoa > Chordata > Actinopteri > Perciformes > Neosebastidae > Maxillicosta > Maxillicosta whitleyi. The sequence continues at coordinate 93,626 of JAPSES010000002.1, forward strand.
TTTTCCTGTCTGTTGTCAATACGAGCTCATTAATTTGTACATCAACAAGGACCATTTCACACTTGCAATTTTGTTAAATGTCTGTGGACAAACATTCATTGTATATGAATATATTGAAAGAATAATTTTACTGTCGATAGATGAAAATACAGCTGTAACAAGGTGCTATTATCCTGTGTTATGCACAGGATCAAACATTGCACAATGACATTCTTGTTTGCTATCCCTCCTTCCATAGTAGAATAAAAGGCAAGATAGATCTTTGGACTATAAATAATTTACAATTAAAAAGACTAGTGTATTAATGGTGACTGAGTAAGAATTCTATATGTAGGAAGCACATATATGTCACATTTTAAGTCCTATTGTTAAGTACAGTGTGTAAAAAGAATTTAACTAAACAAAAGTGATCTAAAAGTAACAGTAAGGTGCAAACAATTGCCTAACAAAAGAGATTTTCAGATACAGTTTAAGTGGGAAAATATTCAGTTGTGTTTGTGTGCATAACTCTTTGAACCAGAGGAAGATGAGTTGTCCCATCAGTCAATAAATAAAAGAACTGGATGAATCAGAGGCCAGAAAGGTTTTTTTTTTACTATCACATCTTTAACACTTCCACTTCTTGAGCTCAGCAGATGTTCAGTGAGACATAGAAGCGATTCCCCCTTCTTCTTTCTCCCTCCCTCACTGCAAAGCCCTGTTCATATCACCATGTTTATGGCATGTTGACATGGAAAATATTTTAGGGTGAAATAGCAATGATTCATATATACACACTCACTGTAGTCTGTGTTTGTCTTTAAACTTCACTTTTCACCAAATCGTGTATATAAGCCTTGTTTAGCAAAGGAAGATCACACACTGCCTTATTCTCTGGAGTCTGAGGGATCGGAATATGCTTTTACAAAGAGGGATCAGCTGCTGCACTTTTCTACCTGTGCATGGAGATCTTTAATGGAATCTGGGTCAGCTGGGACATTCTCTGTACACTAAAGTCACTGGACGACAATGATGGCAAGTGCTCATGTACTTAGCATTGTCATGTTCTATACTGCCAAGACATGTTGTAAGGATTAGGAGAGTCTAAAGGTACAACTGTCGCGTTCAAACTTGAAAATAAAATAAGAGCGTTTGTGTTCAGCTTTGACTGACAGGACGTCAGACGTACTTTTGGTGTTTGCAATTGACCTCTAAAGTGTGAAAATAACTGAAAGGTTGTTCAGTGACTTACAAACTTTCCAAGGCAAGTTGTTTCGCTCCTTTCATCACCTGTATGCGTGTGTCTGGAGTGTGTGGGGGTGTTTACACATAACAGCAAGCTGGTAATGCATGGGCCCACTCCTAACTGGAGCAATGGGCATGAAGACATGTCTCCGGGCTTGACGTTCTCTGCTGCCGTTTACTAAACAGCCTTGATAGGACATGACTGTTTTAGTAAATACAGAAGGCGCGTGTGTGTGTCCTTGTGTGTGTTTTGGGTTAGGATTTGGTCCTTGCACAGTTGGGTTTCCGATCGACTGTCTGTTATCCACAGAAGCAGCAACTCAGCTATCTCAGGCTTCTACATACATATACAGGAGTAAAGTTGGAAAAATTGACTACCTGTCAGGCTTTACAGACTCATTTTCCAGCTCACAGTGAAGTGTGAAATGTTCTTTAGATGTCTATAATCAGGACAGTTCTTACAAACACAAATCCGTCATGCATAGCAGCTTTGGTATAATCGTTCTCTGTCTAAGTTTATATTATAAACACCACACACTTGAATGCCATGTACTACGCATACACAAATATTGTGTGTGTGTGTGTGTGTGTGTGTGTGTGTGTGTGTGTGTGTGTGTGTGTGTGTGTGTGTGTGTGTGTGTGTGTGTGCGTGTGCATGTGTGTGTGTGGGCCCATTCCGTTAGTTCGACAGGTGTGTGGAAGACTACACGAGCCAGGCGGCAGGTGGAGAGGAGGATTTATAGATTTTAATCATATCACTCTGTTGAGCAATAATTCTACTGCCTAAGGCAAGGAAGGTCCAAAGCTAGAGTATTTGTGATTGATGGATGCTGGTCTGGGTATCACTGATTCAGACACAAGTAATGTGTTCCCCTCTAGACTTACATATATGTATGTATAAGCTTCCATTAGACAATATCACAGCTTGATTTAAAATGCGCAGCCATATAAAGTTAGCAGGTGGTGCGATTCTGTGTTTACTATTAAGTGAATAAAAAAGATGAGAAGAAATGCCAAGAGAAAAATAATATAATGATTATATGTTATAAAAGTCAGACAAGGGTATAATTGCTAAATGAGGTAACTGTACACTTTATTCAGAATGCAACAAAAGAAAAGAAGAAAAAAAAACAGACATGCAAAGGAGGGAAGTTCCAAAATATCAAAATGTGAATTGTGTTATGGGTTTTGAAAATTGACTTTAGTTTCAGGGAGTCAGTAATGGTAAATCCCTCAGGTTTTACCGTTTCTTATCTGAATACCTCCATCTCTCCCTCTGACCTTGTCATCCCCGTTCTCGACGTGATTAACGGTTACAAATTTGCATCCATTTGAAACTGTCTGAATAAGACAGCAGACGGCGGTGCCTGCTGTTAATAATGAAATCTCCAAGACAAAAGCCCTATGATGTTTCTGTTGGCAGATACACACAAAAAAAAAGAGCTCATGCAAGATCAACAAGGCAAAGCCACCCTTGTTCCTGATGCCACATCTTCACCTGCCAAGCAAAGTCTGAACAAGATATGGAGAAAAAACAACCGGTTTGGCTCCAGAAACTGTACAAAGTGCCAAGACGATTTGGGCTGGAAACGTGACATGTTGGGACAGTACAACTCATGATTAATTTAATACATTCTGTCTTGATGAAATTTGCTTGTGTACTTTTTTTTTTTTTTTTTTTAACCTATCATCATTTATCTACCCTCTGAGGGTAATCTATGCAGGGAAATGTATCCCATAAGCTTGGATGTCATGATTCACTGAATCATGAAAGTGATGACACACAATGAGACAGCGAATTTCACAGTTAAATCAATTTGAAGCGCTGCCTCTAGTAATAAAGCAGAATTTTACCATATACAATTGCAACCTCATGGCTTATTTAAGTGTCAGTTATGCAAATTTTTGACAGGTTGACCCTCCTAATCTTCGAGTACTAATATACTTTGTCAATTGCACCAGGATGTGAAGTTCTGCATAAAATTTGGATGTTCAGTGGAGGGTTTTCTGTTTAGTGTAAATGACTGTCATGCTGCCTATGTTTCAGGGTAAATAAATGCCTAAGGGCGACACAGATCAAAATGTCTTAACAAAATATCTACAGGATGAGAAGACAGTAGAATAAAAGAATGACATTTACAGCAAATTGTTGTAATCACACTCAGGTCTAATTAGTTATGTTATTGTCAATCTTTGAAATGTAATATCTGATGTTAATGCATGATGAAAAGCAACATGGACACTGAGAACCAAAAAGTTCTATTTCATCTTTTTAATGGAAGTTCATGCATATTTTTGGGATATATGGCTTTACATTTGTATATTACATGATATAACATGATATTATATTTAGGGCTGGAAAGATTAACGTGTTAATCGCGATTAGATTAATGTAAATTGTGATCGCAATTTTTTTTTTAAAGCGCGATCAGAGTTTTCCATCATTTTCCGCACTTCTACCATTCACATGCAGCTCCTCTGGTTGTATTAATTAAACTCATTGTCGGTTAAACACACTATTTCCAGTTTGCTAGTTTTTTGTGTTGTTTTGCATCCATAGGCAGCTCGAGCGGAAGCTTTCTTATGTTCATTTATTTACAATTTCTCAAAGTATCCAGTCATTCATTC
>JAPSES010000002.1:97577-110934 GCA_029822895.1 Maxillicosta whitleyi
TAAGACACAATGGTCAGAAATACTTTGCATTGTGGGTTTAACTTTAGATTCGAACGGTCTTACTGCAAAATATCAATATTACACATGAATATTACACAAGATTAATCGCGATTAACTGATTAATGAAATTTCTGAGATTAGTTACGATCAAGAAAATTCATCTTTTGACAGCCCTAATTATTATGTTATAGCCTATTATATTGTCTTTTTAGATACTTACTTTGTTTTGTCTTCTTTAAAAAGACAACTGTATGGATGGTTTTAAGCATGTGTAACTAGAAATATCTTGACTTTTGACTCTTTGTCTATTGTCTGAAATGTCCATATTTGGTGTTTTTCTTCTTCTTTTTTTTTTTTTAAACCATTATAGTTCCAAAGCTGCTTGAAATAAATGTGCTGTGGACTATTACAGTTGGCCCCTCTCCTAATGAAGCTGTTTACATGCAGTTAGCAGTGTCTGTGTAAATGCATAATGTGAAACAGCTATTTCTGTGCTTAGTGAAGGGAAGAGGGACAGCAGCATGGGAATGTGGATTTTCACCGTTTAGGAGAATCAGTTAACTATCCATCACACACGGATCAGGTTTCACCGACATGCAGGTTGTAAAATACTGGTCATCGCTTTCCTGACAGGACTGTTTTCTGTCAGTGAGGGTTTAATATCTTTGCTTGCATTTACCCTCATATTTGATGTTTGTGCATGATTTTGTTTAAATTAAAGTGAAAAATACAATTGCAGAACTAAAACCTTTTATTCATATCAAAACGCATATATAGCATACATTATGGATTCACTTTGTACAAGAACAGTTAAACCAATAAACCAACAATAAAAATGTATAACGTTTAACAACACATAGAAATATTTATAAACTACAATCGCCATTTTCTGTATTACACTCTATGACTGAGACATGATATAGCAGTACAGTACAGCACTCCAAAAATCATAGTTTGCCTTCTATGTACTTTGTTAATCTTCGAAGGGTGTTAAAATGACAATTCTGTAATTGACCTGGTCTTCTAAATGTGCCGTCTGAGCATTATATGGGTGATACCATCAAAGAATCACAGATAGCAGTATGGAATGAACTTATGTCAGCACATCAGATCCGGGATCGGTTAATAATGAGTCAGATCTGATAGAGACCAGGTTTAGTTGGAATAAAAGCTGACTGAGGATCTGATAGTGGTTTCAGGTAGTGATACTCTTAGTGCTGTTTGGCTGACTCGGCTGTTTCTGTGGGAATCAAGGACCTGTTACTCTGCTGTCACACGGTATAGTGATTCTAACTGTCTCAGTCAGCGCAAACATCCTTAGTGGGTTTTGTGTGTACTTCTAAACAAAACAGCCTTTCACAGCAACAACACCATCTTCATAACACAAAAGGGATGTCAAGAGTCTCTTCAAACCGCACATTAATGTCTATTAAACTTCTGTGCCTTCACGATGGTAGATGATTCCAGATGAGCTCAGTCCAGGGTAGAAATGCCCACTGGACCCAGTATACTGGCTGAGGATTGGGCTGGAATACCCCAGAGAGGAGTGGGTGGGAGAGGAGGATAACACAGGAGGAGCTGGTACTTGTGGAACCCACTCAGGACCACCAGAGTTGGGGGAGAAGCTACTAAAGCTTGGTGGCTGAGCAGGCCTGTGAGGCCCATCTATAGGAAGATTGATCTGTAACGGTCGACTTAACCCATCACCTCCCACTTCACTGGCTGTGGCAGAGGTCACTCCAGACATCTCAGATAGGAAACTGCTCAGACAAGGTGCAGGACCTGATGATGAAGGAGAAGGAATCCGGTCCGGTGTGGAGGAGATGTTAAGACCAGAGTTACCAGAGTGCTTGGGGCTGCCCCTCTCGCTGTCACCTGACTCAGGGGCCACAGGACCACCATCGCCACCCGGAAGAGAGTCGGACTTCCTTTTTCTTTTGCGACGGAAGTTTCCGTTGTCAAACATCTTTTCACAGTTTGGGTCAAGAGTCCAGTAGTTTCCCTTACCTATGAGAGAATGTATTAAGTACGGTTTAGAATTTTAAAAAAAACCCAACAGGACAACAATACAGCCAATTAAACACATAATACAATCATAACAACACATTCAATAATAGATGTTAGATGGAAGAATAATAACATTCCGTTATTACCTGGATCGTCTTCATCTCTTGGCACTTTCTTGAAGCAGTCATTGAGTGACAGGTTGTGTCTAATGGAATTCTGCCAACCTGCTTTACTTTTGTTGTAGAAAGGGAAGTTGTCAGCCACATATTGGTAGATTTGACTCAATGTCAGTCTCCTGTCAGGTGCTCCGTGGATAGCCATGGCAATCAGAGCTGAGTAGGAGTACGGGGGCCTGACCAGTTTCATTAAGTCTTCTTGTGAAGGGAGAGAGAACCAGCTCAGTTCACCTCCTGGACCTCCTGCACCGCTGGGACCCAGGTAAGGACGTTGCATTCCATAGTGCTGAGGGACAAAGGGAGGGCCCGGGTTCCCTGGGGGACCGGTGGTGGCCAGGTATGGAGGTGTGTTGATCCCGGAGCCGTTGAACCACAGGTAAGGGTTTGAAGAGGAGGTGGTGTAGTCGCTCAGGTCATAAGTCGTCGGTGTGGTACGCTGAGGACTTGGCAATGACGGCGGAGGGTAGTAACAGTCACTGTACATGCTGAGTTCAGGGGGTTCCTGGGCAAGGGTGGGGAACTGTGGGCCACACCGAGGAGGAGACTGGCCCTGGGACTCAAACGAAGACATCGTTAAAGCAGGACTTTCTTCTCAGTGCGTGGTCTCCTCTGAACCCTGTGACCTTGATTCTTCTTTCTTTCCTTTGTTTGGATAATTTTATCCTCACAGGGGAAGATTTGTTGTCTTTCTTTTCTTGTTTTGTCCTCTGGAGAAAGTCTATTTAAATAAGCTACAAAATGAGGGTCTTCTTGCGTCTGAGTCCTAGGCTTCCTTAATCCCTGCTTGTCAGTTTGCCCTTGTTTTCTGTCAGGATGTCACTGGCTATACCTGCTTTATCTGTCTCCCTGGAAACGCCCCTAGTCTGACCTGATTGGCTGCTTTCTCAGGTAAGGCGGCTATCTCCTATTTTCTGTGTCTTTTTCCTCCTGTCAGCTTGTTCAGTTGCTCCAGGGGTTTTGCTTTACCTCAATTAATTTTCCAGTCAAGCTGTTAAAATAACATTTGTGAATTCACTCAATTGTACATTTGTGATCATTATAATCCATCATAATCCAAATTTAAACAATCTAGGTAAACACACCATATTTGGTAAGCCTATTTACACATTCGTTTCAACAATAATATATGTTCTATATGCCGATCCTCCCATCTTCCATGGTCTCCATGCACAGCTCCACTACTTCCTGAACTTAAGGCAGCTCCTTTCATTACTTTCTTTCATTATTGGACATACTGATTAATCCAGGTGTGCCTGACCACATAGTCACAGTGAGAGGTAGCAGACACACCTGGATCCTAATTAGTGTACTCTATAATGAAAAACAGGAAATTATTTTTCATGCATATTTTACAAATATATTAATGCTGCTTCATGTAGGCTATCAGAATCAGAATAATTTATACATTTCAGTGGGCAATTAAGGAATAAATTTCCTTTCAGCCGTTATTTTTATTTCCCATAATCCTTATGGAGTCTGCGCATTGCGACTTAACTGTTTTTTAAGTTAGCATAAAACCTAACCTAAGTTGTTCACCAAAATAGCCAACGTCCAACTTCGTGAAAACATTGTAAGTTTTGCATACTTATACATAACATCTAACCTTCTAATGTAACTGCTGGCTAATAGTCCCAGCTCTTTTTTTTTTTTTTTTTGGTCTAAACAAAAATTATTAAGAGGCCACTGCTTGTTGTAAGCTAACACTAGCTAACGTTTGCATTAGCTGTCATTCAAGGAGAGAGTAAATTGATGTTTAGAGTTATTTTATACACGAATATTGACACATAATGTAGTGTGACCACAGATGATGAATGTGATATCACCGGTTTGCAATTCAGATGGCCAATTCTTCTACGCCACCCGAGCTTGAAATGCGGAACAGCACCCAGGACATGTTGGAGTTAAACAACGATTTAGAAAGGATGATTGAAGACGTTGAAAACTTATCGGGTAACTTTTCCACCCTTTCAGTTCATTACTACTCAGATTGGCTCAGTGTGAATCGTAATCTGGTGCATGGATGAGACAGTGTGCTCGCTGTGATCTAATAATATACGTTTTTGTGTACACCCATAGTGCAGCTGACCTGGATGACTTACGACGTGGTCAGGCTACGGATCAGTCCTGAACTGTTGGAGTCAATGCAGAAACTCAAGGATGCTTATGACAGGTGCAAAGTGGCGGTGTATGGAGACCAAGACCAGGAGCAAGATACGGAGAAACGTACTGAACCTCATGCATAGTTATGTACTATACTTAGATTAGGGACTAAAGCTGTTTTGAATATAGAATTTCGGCTTAAATAAATGTGCTTTTTCCTTTGTCATGAGTGATTTTTGACTGATGTTCGTGTTATCTTACAGTGTTTGATTATATTCTGTTTGTGATGCAGTAGTTTAAGACACTTTAAGTTATGTATCTACACAGTTGCATGTTACATTTAACAAATAAAAATGCAATAAATAAAGGTTGTTGGTCATAAGATTATCATGTGTTTTTTTTTTTTTTTTTTTTTTTTTTTTAATGTCAAACCACACATAATCTACACATGACTATTTTATGGTCCACTGTTGAACAGCCATAGTTACTTGTGGTTTAATCATAATTAACATAGCCTATTTTATTTATTTTTTTTCAGTTGGAAAATATGGAGAAGAGCAAAGAACCATCTACACCCTCTGACTGCATTGATTTGGAAAACATACTGAAACGGATCGATGCCCTGTCTAAATGCATGGAGCAGCTAGGATGTATGTATGACTGTTGAACCTCCTCTCCACCTTTGAGACCTCTTAAATGTCAGTAAGCATTAATTATACCAGGAAGATGTGTCTTGATTGATTTGCAAGTATGCAAAGCATATGAGGTAACATTTAACGGAGGTCTGTAGTGTGATAACCAAAATGCATTATTGTACACCAACCGTTTTGGAATTCAGTGTTGTTTGTTGATGTCAGTGGTGCAGAGTTGCATGACGTCAGATCACTCTTTGCTGATGGGTAGATAGGACCAACTGAAGGATTTCAAACTTCTTTTCTCCCAGGGGGGACAGCAATCAGAGTAATCTACCTCACTTACATAAACAGATGAGTTACAAAGGAAGAACCTGGGTGTAGTGCTGGCTGTGAGGGCTACTTCAATGTGTAGTTTAATGCATATAAAGCATATATAATGGTCTTTACAGTGACATATTTTGAACCAGCCTGTTAGTGCTCTGCCACCATCATCAAAATGCCAGATGTGCTATTAGATAACACTAGTTATTAACTTTAAGGAATCAAAACCTGGAAAGAATAATAATGTAATGCATATAATTAGCGATTACAGTATTATGGAAAGTAATTTTATCTCAATAATGCATAGTCTTTTTTCACTGTAAACTAGTGCTTTGAAATAGAAGGATAAAACATACTGGCACATAGACTGTTAAACATATGACTTTGAAAATCTTAGAGTTGTAATGGCCTGAGGGTTTTCTGAAAAAGATATTTGTTTTTATGCCTCCAGTGCAAACCCAGCTGAAGCAATGTGATCTGATCATTTGTGTTGGCGACCCTGATAAACTGGCATGTCTGAAAATCCATGAGGCACCGAAGCAGCAGCCCCCAGCCTAACTTAAAATTGATGTGTGAGGAACAGAGGTAATACTGTGTATCTGTGCAGTTTAATGACATCTTCACATCATTGACAGCAGGAAACATGTTCTTACATCGTGTTAACCTAAAATACAAGTGAAGGGAATAAGAAAGGGATTGCATAACAATGGTGATTTCTTCCTTGATTGTAAAAATTCCAACATTTGTACAGATGAGCATAAATTAGCACAAAGGTACACAGAGACACACGCCCACATTAAAGCTGATGTTGGTACTGGTCAGAGTCCTGCAGGGTGCAGTAGACGGCACTTGCTTTGCGCTTCAGAACTCTGCTCTGTGGCATCAATGAGCAGCAGTGGGTTGTGTGCATGATGGGTAATCATCTCCCTCACCCCAGGGAAACTCTGCAGCACACAAAAAAGATGACAAGAACCTAATGACGCAGGACAAGTCAGCATCAGACATTCCTGGAGGCGTGCAACAAGATGTGGACTTTTCAGTTTGCCATGAATCTGTAAACAGGCCTTTCCTCTCATCATAACTCTGATATTAGGATCATCATTTTCACTTTACCTTGGTGTTCTTGAGGCTACTGCCGAGGGAAAAAGAGTTGCCTTGGCTACAAATCTTAATATTGTAAACCTTGTCTTCGTTTAGTAGCATTAGGGTGTAGGGGTGTTCAGCCGAGTCCTTGGTGCTGTCCCTCACCAAGAATACACCATCCTTAAAGACACGCATATACACAAAAGCACAGAAATATAAACGTCATACACTCACAGTTCCTCTTAACAACTTGAGCTGCATATAATCTATGCATAATGGTGTCTCTGACAGGAGAAGAATGAAATACATGACAATGAAAGAGGCAGCAACTGACCTTGTTCACCCTTCTGAGAGCAACCTCTGCTTCGTATCTAGTGATCTTCCCTACATACCAACTGGGATCCAAGTCCTGAATGCACAATGAAACATTCTTTTCTGTTGACAATATATGTTGTTGAAAATATATGTCATACAGTTGATACCAACCAGCCAATATAGTAACAAATTAGAGTGACAATGCAACTTGTTAAATTCTCATGGTAGGCAACTCTGTTGTTTTCTTTTTCCAATATCGCCATCTGCTGTTTAACTAATGTAAGTACTCAATGTGTTAAACAGATCAGCGAGGCATACATGTTCAAATAAATAAAACTGTTTATAGAAGTTGTTGCCATTTTGTAATCCCCACCATTCCTGGTCCTTCTTCCAGACTGTTACATTTTGGAATATGTGCTGGAGGAGCTGGAAGGGTTTTAACTGCCCTAAGAGGACAAAACAAGCATAGTATCAATCATTAGGAAATTTTCAACAAAGGTTTAACATGAGTGACAGGGTTTCTAGGGTCATCTGTGGTGCCTGAGGCCTACCGGTTACATATGCCTACAGACTTGCGTGTCTTTGGTTGAGGCTTTCTTGTGGATGATCCTGGAGCTTTGACTGCACTGTCCTCTTGTGGAGCATGATGGGTATGTGGAAACAGAAATGGAAATATTGCCACAAAAAATTACACTTCCACATAAAAAAAACAAAAAACAAAAAAACAGTATATAATGTGCACAGTTATCTGTATGTACTTGGTTTTGTCAGGTCTTTTATGGGTGGTCCAGGTGGTCTGGGCTTCTTGCTCCTGTCCACGGGCAGGTTGGGTGTTCCACCTGTTGGTTTGATAGGAATATAAATGTCTAGAAAGGCTTTAGCTTTGTGCCTAATCACATTCTTTTTACTTTATTTTATTTATTTTTTTTTTTATCATTGAACCATAGTTTTGATGTTTGAGACAAAGTTTTTATATGCATATTTATTTTATCTTGTATATATTGTGTCTGCGTTTTTTTTCTAGGCCATATTCTGGGTTTTCAACCATTGCGTTTACTATATTTGTCATTGTTTTTGCCATATCTATCCTACTGTGCAGAGGTCTGGGGAAACATCTATTAAACAGACTTCTACAGCCCATATGTACACTATAGAAAAGAGCAATAAGGACATTAAACAAAGCAGGATAAAAAAGAACACAAACTCAGTATTTATAAAATCACACACTGAAATTTATGGATTTGGTTCAGTTTAAAACAGCACAGATAATGTACAAAGTAAGAGATAATCTATAGCCAAAAAATGCCATAGAGAGTGAAGGAGGCTATGATCAAAGGGGAGATGTAAAAATTGGAAAAAAAAAAAAAAAGCAAAAACATAAAATGAAGACAGCAATGTAAAATATATGTGCATATTAAGCTGTGGGGTGTCTGGATCAAGAGATAAAGTAAAGTATAAACGTAAAAAAATTGCCTAAATAGGTACATATGGATGATGAGGGATAAAAGTAATATTGTTCCAAATACCATTTGTGATTTCTTTGAATTAAGAGAAAGTAATTATAATTTCGGAGATCTTTATATGTGTGAATGGACTAAAGTGAAGACAAATGTGAAGTCTAGAAGGACTTAATTTGCAGGTGTGAGATTATGGGATAGACTTGATGAATTTAAGTTGTTCACTTCTTTGACAAAGTTTTAAAAAAAATGTCCTAGTTTAAAATCATTTTGGAATATTGAATTGAGATGGTAGATATGTTGTTGTTTTTTGTTTTTTGGCCCCATTGACTCCAATGTTAACGAAAATTTTAAAGTGATCCAGAATCCAGGATTTCTTCCGGATCACCCCCAAAAGTTAATAATTTCTTCCTTGTGTCATTGGCAACAAATCCTGAAAAGTTAATCAAAATCCATCCATAATGTGTTAAGTTATATTGCTAACAGATAAACAGACAGACAGACAAACGCCGGCAAAAACATAACCTCCTTGGCAGAAGTAAATATCCAGTGGTTAAACTGGTATACAAACAGATGGTCTGGTCCCAGTATAAAGACAGAGGGTCTTAATACTTATGTTAGATCAATATTCTGTCTTTCAATGTTCATGTGTTTTCATAGTTGCTATGTGTTGTCTATTACCTTCTGCTGGACTGTGCTGCCCTTTACCATTAGTGCTGTTGTAGTTTTATTCTTATCGTTGTTGATGTGTAATTATTATAATGCAAGTTTACGGTTAATTGTTACCCGTGGTAACACCTGCAGGAATGTACTTTGTTTCTATTTTTCACAGATATTTTAGTTATATAATGTAAATACTGTTGAATGAGTTCATTCTATTTGGTAAAGGAGGACTATTTTGTTCATTTTTCTGTCTTGACAGGAGTGAGTATTTAAAATGTTAACATGTTAAGTTATTTGATGAATGGGGGTGGGATCAAATAGGTTTTTAATTTTCCCAGTCCTTTTTGAGTATAAATGAAATATTTTGGATTTTTTTTTTTAAAACTTGTGTGTATGCTGTAATTGTTCCAAATAAATAAATGAGTGAATGAAATGAATTTAATTTGAGCTAGTGAAAGGGTAGGCAAAAATATATATATATGCTTTTGCTTCCAGGTGATTCCTTTTTTGGTTTTATTAGTTATAGTTATTGTACTAAGTGCAATGATTAATGTACAAACCAAAAATAAATCCATTCTTTCATTCATTCATTTATTGCAGCTGCCTCCAGAGCCAATTATGCAAAAAAAATAAAATAAAATAATTTTAGATGAAAATGTGTGATGACAAAGCCTCTTTATGTTTTTGTCTGTTTTTGTTTTTGTGTGGAAAGAGTTAGTCCTTGATAAGTTACATGAGTGTGTGGTGATGGAGTTCCTCACCTGGTAGTTTTAAGGGTCTTTGAGAGGGTTGGTTTGTTCCCGGTGGACAACGATGAGAAGGTTTTATGGCTCTCTCAGCACGCCATGATTCAGGAGGAGAGTCTGTGCACATCAATCATTACAGTAGACAAGCTGAGCATATCAAGCCAAAAGCATGTGATGTAATATATTTTGGCCTAATCTTGCATTTCTTTGTTCATGAACCTGATACAAGCCCTGTTTACCCCTGGTATGTGGTTGTTGAAAGGTCGCTGCTCTTGGGTGTTGAGGTGGTCTCATGGCGGATGCAGAAGAAGGTGGCTTGATGTTATCTTCATAGTCTTCCTCATCTTCGTCTTTAGTCAGAGTACAGATGTAGTCTTTATCTTCATCTGGACCCTCATAGATATCATCACTGTCATTGTCCTGATGACATAGGGGGTTAGTATGGCGCTGGGTGGTGCACTAAATAAACTTGTATATTTTAATTTTAATTCACTTTTCATTTAAAATATTTTTTAATCATTCAAAACTTGAAGTTGAATACAGTCTGTATCCCTGAAAGCAGTTTCATTTATCAAGCCCTCTGTGATGCACGACAAAGTCAGTTAACTGCAATAGTTACTTTAATCTGAAGTTTCTAAAAATGGGAATAGCCAAAAAAAACAGTCATGACGTTGCACTTACAAACTCATCGGAGTCCCAGACCTCCTCTTCCTGTGCAAATACTGTTGGGGGGAGGGGGTTTACAGTGAAAATAACAAAAAGGTACTTTTCTATTCAGAGTATAACTGCTATGTTAAACATTCTTTACCTTTCTTTGCAAGAGTTTGAGGCTTTAATCTGCAAAAACAGAAATATCAGATTTTTTGTTTTACTGTAGTTTCTGATTCAGTTGTAAGCTGTGAAATAATGTGAGTTTTCTTACCTTTGAGTAAAATTCTTCTTCTGCACATCCCTACCCATTTCTCTGTGGATCTTAGTGATTATTCTGTTAAAATGGAACATCAATAGCCCAATTTAAATGCTAGTTTTACATTGTATGAATGTGTATATCTTAAGAGACATGATATTATTGAATGGTAGTTTTTTCAAAATCAGACCTACGGAATGTAAAGGCAGGGAAACACTTCAAGTTCATATTTTTCCATTTGCTTGATGAAAAGAAAAAAAAAAGACAATTAGTTACTCTAATATTGTTTAGAATAATGTAGAGCTTTACACACACTTACCAAGAAATGTGCTCCGGTTATGTCTCCCTGCATCACTACTTTGTCACAGCCTGATAATTTGAGCTAAGAAGATAAGATATTATTCAGACATAGCAAGAAAAGTCACGTTTAACAATTGTTTTTAATTCTTAAATGTCATTACATTACGGCACTGGTGACTTTTTAACTGCCACTTCAATGAGTTTAAAACGTTTACACCATCTGATTGTAGCCAATCATTTTTACAAGTCAACAAATATCAACATGTTAAGACAAAGTTGTAGCAGGTTAAACAGAGCCATTTCCTCCAAATCATTGTAGACTTCACACGTAACAAAGTGGAACAGCAACATTTCACAGAAAAACGTTACCATTTGATACTCACACATTTCATGTAATCAGCGAGAGTTTGAGGATCCCATCCCATCACCTCTGACTTAGAAGGAACACTGTTTAAACTCATGCTTGTTTCCTGTAAATGTTGGCCTCAGAAAAATTAATTTCACTCACTACTTATCATACGCATTACAAAAGCAGTATAGACAGACTTCTGCAGACTTTAGTTAAGTATGTGTGTCCTCTAATTAGAAAAAGACTAAATTAGAATGTTTCAGTGGTGTTAAAACATTTGAGACATACCGACATTCTTAGTCCGCTGAGAGACACTGCAGAGTCTGTCTGTCTCTAAATATAGAGGTTGAACATTTCCTTTCACATATCTACGTGCCACCACAGACAAACAGCTGTGATGGTCTAAATGAGTTCATTAATCTGGTTGATCTGGTTATAACATGATGCATGTGTTTTCCTGTCACTCACTCTATATCTTTATTTGCACTATTTAAGTACAGTTTTAATGATGATTGTTGCTGTGACGTTGCTTTCACTTTCTCTTCTGATTCACAGCCTTGTCACCAAACTGATGCGTTATCTGTGTTAGATCTTGTTTTCCTGCCACAGCTTGTCCTCTGAAGCCTCTTGGTATCTCACACCCAGGTGAAAGAGGAGGGCAGCAGGGAAAAAGGGATGATCAATCATGCTCAGATCCCCCTAGACCCCCAGGCCTGTCTGGGGGAATATATGAGTCCTCCTTGGGGGGTCCTTGTGGGAGATCACCACCTCCTCTGTTTTTCCTTTTCTGTCCTGATAGGGAAACATGCCCCCCATGAAAGACACAGCCACTGCATGGAGACAATTCACCAATTAAACACAGAGTTATTACAAAGCAAAGGCTCCAACGGTTTTTACAAAGTTAAGATAAAAAAAAAAATGAAAGGAAAGTTCACTTCCAGAAACTTTGAAACATTTTCTAAAAATGCAATAAAATAAAAGCTCAAATCTTTAGTTTGTTGCTTCATTCTATTTTTATCTAAAAGATAAACCTAATGTTTTGATGTCATATTTTGTAAATACAAACAAGTTTACATTTTTGTGTCCTTTAACACACTCAAAAAAAGATGAATTGAAATTGTATAGAATATAAAACTAACACTGCTTTGAGATTCAGTACTGAGGTGATTTAGAATGTGAGGCATAAAAGAAGCATCTATAAAAGGGCTGAATTCAAGATACAGATCTTTACTGTCATTTCACTAAGAATTTACACACAAAGTCTAAGATAAAATATTTCTCAGTTTTCCTGGCAGTGGTAGTAAAACACTTTATAATAAATAGGACAGTTAATTTATAATAACCTAAGATTTTTTTTTAATGAACCAAGCAGCAAAATGTTGTTGACTGAGTTTATGAAACAATTATCTGTCAGTCAAACATATTGCTCATATTTTGTCATCTATATTAGTGTGTATGTTTTGTGCTTCTGCTGGACACAGGTAACACTCCCTCAAAAGAACGCTTCATAAACTTGACGTTATAGTTCGATTTGACTTAATACAAACACTCTATTCAAAACCCCTCACTTCTACACTCTGTGTGGAAACCACTGTTGAATGTTCAGCTTCAGGTACCAGTGCATGAAACTGTCCTCCAATCATAGTGAATATACATACACAGTCCTCAGAGTCCTTTACAAAACCATTTTCACAAGGAGGTCGACCTCCATCACCTGTGTGAAGAGCCAACCCTCTTGACCAACGCTTGTCTCAGACAGACTGAAAGAGTGGAATTGTGCTGTGATGATTCCATGTTTGAGTTTGTTCTTAGAAAAAATGGTTTTTCATGGCAAATATGAAAAAGTCTTTTCAGATTCGTATCAATGAGAAGTGCAAAAGGCGTTCTTTTATTTGTGAGAGTGTGACGGGACATTAGTGGCCCCATGTCTGACGTTTGTTTTCTGCAGTCCATATCTGCCTTATCCTGACAAATGTATACACACCATGACGATGGGATGAGATATATGTGTGTGTGTGTGTGTGTCCATAAGTTCCCCTTACAAAAAGTAGTGTTCTCAGTTTGCATGTCTCTACAATTTTGATATGAATGAATGTATGAATTTATTTTTTTTACCTCCGCCAAGGAGGCCAGCGTTTGTTTGTCTGTCTGTCTGTTAGCAACATAACTCAAAAAGTTATAGACGGATTTTGATGAAATTTGCAGGATTTGTTGGCAATGTCACAAGGAAGAAATGATTAACTATTGGGGGTGATCCGGAAGAAATCCTGGATTCTGGATCACTTTGAAATTTTCGTT